>PVHP010041471.1:0-15440 GCA_004024765.1 Zapus hudsonius | reverse complement strand
GCCCAGGTGGCAGGCAATGGTGGTGAGCCTGACTGAGTGAACAGGCATGACCAGGTACAATACCTAAAAATATCAGGCTGTCCTAAACCAGATGAATGCTAAGCAGCCTGGCAAGAAAAACTTCTCTAGGCCCAGCACTCCAGGTGCCCAGCCCGGCTTCGTAGGTTGGTAGTACCAGTCAGAGGCTCATGTAGCCAGGGGAAGGAAAAGATTTATGGCCCTCAGTCTGTCCTTCCACAGGCCTGCTGTTTGCCCTTGAGATCCTGTCCACAGCTATGCCAGACATCACTGTCTTTCAGTGCTTCTTCCCAGGATCCTAAGCACTCATGAACCCAGACTGACTTTGCTTTTAATTAAATCACTGATGGCTGAACCTGATCCAATATTTACTCCTGGACAGACAGGAGGGACAGACACCATCCAGGCACCTTGACATGCACTTGGCTGGGTTGCTCTCTTTTGGGGGAGCCAGAAGGTTCTTGGATCTGAGGTGTCCTCTCACCCATACATCTCTTCCTGTCATGGGTAGAGTAAGACTGGAGGGGAACTTTGTCCAAGGGTACTGTCCCCAAAAGGGATGACCACCTAGCCAAAGAGAGACTTCCATCAGGGGTTGTTGGAAGCACAAAACACCTTCTTGAAACAAAAAGCCACCCAGGCCAGTCCTTCTCATCTACCCAGAGAGAGGCCTCCAGAGAAAGGGGGTTCCCTCAGGAAGAGATCAGCTTCTTTTCCCTGAGAGGGGGTAGGAGAAAGAAAGGGGGGCATGGGTGAGATTCTTGCTACAGAGTGGAATGGAAAAGGATCCTCAATGAGTTCAGGGGCCACCCACTAAATAAGGAGTCAGGCTACAGCTGACTCTAAGAATCCAGAAATTTAGTGATTTCCCCACATGTGGCCATTTTATTTTACTTCTTCTTGGAATAACTAGCAATAAGTCTTGAAACCCAGAGGACACTGGCAAGGGATTTAAGGGAGAGACAGTTGAAAAGAACTTCTTGGCCAGGGCCCCTGGAGGAGAATCAGGCTGTAGATAGAGCAGATTTGGCCTATTTCAGAGAGTTCAGGGCAAATGGAGGGCGGTCCTAAAGGCAGAGGAAGGATGCTGCCCTGGGCACGTGTCACTTCATTGGGCATCTATTATGTGCCAGGCAGTTTATATACCAGGTCACAGTTAATCCTCAGGGTAACATGATGCAAATATTGTGGTCCTATTTTATAGATAAGAAAACAAGACAGCAGAAGGGAAGTGACTTCCCAGTCAGTGCGAGGCAGAGCTGGGTGCATGCTGATGCGTCTGCCCAGAGCCCTGTGCGCTGCTTCACTCCTGCATGGCCAAAGGGAATCTTCAGGTCCCCTCACCCACGTGCCTGCAGGCATGGGGCAGCTTAAATTTTAGGATAAGGGAATCTCTGCCACACATTGGTGGACAGCCTCACCCCCACCCCTGAAACTCTGGTGGGTCAGAAATAGTGACCCTCAAGAGAGGAGCCATCTCTGCCCTTACTGGCTGTCGCCTGTGGCCTTGGACATTGGGCTAAGCTTTGTGATCCATAAAGAGAGACTGGCCCGTCTATCTGAAGGGTTGTTTGAAAGTGAAATGAGATAATGCATATGACACATCTAGCACATTGTAGGTTGCTTACGAAGTGAGAGTTCTGCTCAGTAGGGACATGCCATCCTGGAGTCACACTGGGCCCAATACCACAACGACTCCCTTATGTTTGACTGAATGCTTTATTAATATTCTTAGGACTTTTGTTGTTGTTTTCAGACAGGGTCTTTTCCAGGAGACCAAGCTGGCCTTGAACTTTGTTTTGTTTTGTTTTATTTTGCTCTAGTCCAGGCTGACCTGGAATTCACTATGTAGTACAGACTGGCCTTGAACTCATGGTGATCCTCCTACCTCTGCCTCCCGAGTGCCGGGATTAAAAGCGTGCACCACCACACCTGGCCTTGAGCTTTTTAAAAAAGAATATTTTAGTGACTTATGATACAGAGAAAGGGAGAGAGGGAGAGAGAGAGAGGGGGGGAGAATGGGCACACCAGGGTCTCTTGCCACTGCCAACAAACTCCAGATGCATGTGCCACTCTGTGCATCTGGCTTTATGTGGGTGCTGGGGAAATCAAACCTGGGTCATCAGGTTTTGCAAGCTGATGCCTTTAATTGCTGAGTCATCTCTTTAGCCCCAGGCCTTGAACTTTTGATCCTATTTTTATGTTGTTTTGCAGTTTAAAAGGATTTTCATATTTATTTTTAGACCAACACATCCATGTAGATCAGATCAAAAGAAAAAACAGATTCCAATTTCACATGCACAACCCTCGGCAGCGCAGACATTATTGGCTTCATTTGGTGGAATCAGTCATTGACCACAAATCAGCACGAAGAGCTGTGCCAGTGCATCAGTGCGCCAGTGTACCAGTGAGCCAGTGAGCCAGTGCGCCAGTGCACCAGTGCGCCAGTGCGCCAATGCGCCAGTGAGCCAGTGTGTCCTTCCAGACCCAGCTGCCTTCTCCTCCAGAGTCTCCTCTCAGAGCTGCACCTCATCTTGTTACCAGTTTTCATTTGAATCCACTGGGGAATGGGATGGTTTTGCTTTTGTTTCTTGGCAACGAATTGCTTGATTCTGAAAAGTCTCGTGAGAAGACATGATGAGAAATCAGGCAAACACAACGAGCCACAATGCTGGAGAAAATCAGAAGAGCTGATCCTGTGTGTTAAAAAAATAAATAAAAGAATTTAACAGGAGCACCTGGTTAAATTTTTTTTTTTTAGTTCTTTTTTAAAAGTTTATTTGTGGGCTGGAGAGATGGCTCTGCAGTTAAAGACACTTCCTTGCAAAGCCTGAAGGCTCAAGTTTGATTCCCCACATAAAGGCAGATGCACAAAGTGGTGCATGAGTCTGGAGTTGGTTTGCAGCAGGAGGAGGTCCTGGCACCCCCATTCTCTCTCTTTCTCCTTCTTTCTCTCCCCCATAGGTAAATAAATATTTTTAAAAATTATTTGCATGTATATGTGTGTATGTATGAATATATGTATGTATGTATGTATGTATGTATGTATGTATGTATGATGTATGTATGTATGTATGTATGTATGTATGTATGTATGTATATATGGGCTTGCCAGGGCCTCTGGCCCCTACGGATGATTACTAGACAGATGCTCACACCACTGTTTGCATCTGCCTCATGTGAGTGGCTTGGGGATTGAACCTGTGTGGGGGAGCGCTGGTAGGATTTGCAAGCAAGCACCTTTAACTGCTCAGCCATCTTCCCAGACCCCTAAATTCATAATACTTTTGAATACGAGGCCTTTCATTTCCCTTCTGCTTTAGGGCCCTAAGTCAACTCTGGATATCAGCTTTGGTTGGCTCCCTGAGCCCAGAAGAATTACTGGTGCCCAACTCAGAACCAAGGCACTATTTCTTCCTTTCATAGTGCACCACACCCCGAAAGTGCAGCTCTGCTTGTCCCCACACATCTAGCTGTCAGGTGAACACAACCATCAGAACCGCATCTGTCTTTGGACTTCTGGCACCTGGAGGCCATTGGTGGCCCAGCATGCCCCATGCCCTGCTCCTTAGACTAGGGACTTTGTCAGAAGAATCTTGAGCCCCAGTTCCTGGCAATCATGAGGGAGTTCCCCAATGCCACCAGCCCAATTAAGGATAAAGTGCCCTTCAATGGGAGGGGGATATAATTCCCAGGGACCCACTTTTGCCATACCATGGGTGGGGGAAAGCAGCATGGTGTGGCTGACTCCTCACCTTTTGGAGCAGGCAGAGCTGTGAGCAGGAAGTTAGGAGCCAGAGCCTCAGGTCTCCAGGAACCATGCCTCCCCACTGCCTCCCCAGGCACCTGACCTCCAGGGTCTGCTTTTAGACTCCTGCTCCCCAGGGCCTCCAGCTGCTAACTGGGCAGCCTTGACCTTCTCCTGATTCCCAAGAAGTAGCACTGCAGGGGACAGGGAGACAATTTTGGGGGCTCAGCTACTGCCTCCAGATTTAACCCATTTCTAGCTCTAGGTACCTTTACTACAGGGACACCTGACTGCATGCTTTTTGTTTGGCCAGGGCAGGGCTGAGGGAGGATACAGATGAGTAGGAACCTTGGGTGGAGCTGTAGTACCTTGGGGGAAATAACAGGCCTACTCCAAGATCATGAAATACCAGAGCTGGAGCTTGGAGAAACTGAGGTCACAGAGAAAGAGCAAGGTGCCCAAAGTCAGAGCCAGGGCACAATACCTACACACCATTTGGACCTTAAGATCAGAGACAGAGACAGAGACAAGGCAGTACAGATAGGAAAGAAGTTCTTCTCCCTGTTGGAGGCTGGCCAAGAGGGTGAAGACCAGGTTTCTGACCCCAACATTCCATCAGTGTGGCTTCTGAAATCAAAGGTCCCTCGGGTGGTGTTCTCTGCTTCTGCCAGAGGCTGAGATTTCAAGTCCAAGATCTCAGGGCTTCCTCTAAAGAAGGATGGACGGAGGCTCCTATTCAGGGATGTTATTAAAGATGATCATGTTACACTAGGCCCAGTGGTACAAAGCTGTAATCTCAGTGACTTGGGAGCCCGAGAGAAGAATTACAAGTTCAAGGCCTGTCTGGGTTACAAAATGATTTCCAGGCCAGGAGACACTGTCTAAAAAAGAAAAGTAAAAAAAATCAATTAGTAGGGGCTGGGAGAGAGCTCAGCTGATAAAGTGCCTGCTGCCCAGTGTGGGTGCCAGAGCTCAGATCCTTAGCACCCATGTAAATGCCCCACACCCCCTGTAATCCAAGAGCTCAGGAGGCAGAGACAGGCCATCTCCAGAGCGAGCTGGCTAGCTAGATGCGTGGAATCTCCAAGCTCTGCCATCAAGTGAGAGACCCTGTGTCATTAAATAAGGTGGGACAATTGAGGAAGACAGTGATGCCAAGCTCAGACCTCACAGGCACATGCACACACGTGCACATGAACCAACACATACATGTGTGCCCACACACAGCACATACACAAACACATGCAAATAAGTAACTCAGTTCTCTTAATTGCTAATGTTTTGAAGCATTCTGTATGTGCTAAGCGCTTTTAAACACTTTTCACCCAATTCTAACTTAACTCACGCTACCCTATAATCACTTATATCATCATTGTCCCTGTGGCTCCTTTGCCCAAACGGGAGGTGAATCTGTATTTTGGGATAGCAGCATCTCTTAGGAACCTCTCAAAACACCCCTTGGTGGCTTCTGCTGCCACCTCCTGGCCTCAGAAGGGTAAGACAAGTCCTGGGAGTGTCAGAATTCTTCCTCTCTGGGTGATGTCATCCCTTTCCCTGTGGCTATGGGACCATTTCCTGTGGTTATGGGACTATTTGACTTCCAAATCTTCCTCTCTTCTGAGATCTAGGTGAGTGTATCCTGAGGCAAATGTCTTTAACCCACCAGCACCCTATAGCTTCCCCCAAGTCATGGACAGAGCAGTAGTCAGTCCCCAGGTCTCCCTGCACATGCTCAGTATTCACACCACAACACTAGACTCTTCCAAGGATGCAGCATCAGACACGGGTATGATGAAAGATGCTAATCCTGGGCTGCTGGTGACAAGGCAGGATTCTGACCCAAAATAAGATGGTGATAAAACCAGTTGCCTTCTCTAGCGTGCTGTGTCACTCTCAGTGATCCCTAGAGTGACCACAGCAGAAGGGCTGTAGGCTATCTAGGGTGTCTGTGTGCAGGCTCTGTGACAGGAGTGGCCAGAGGGGTGTATGCCGAGGCTACTGACCAGGCTGTGGAAAGTGGAAATGAATGCGTCCCAAGACAGGGTGGAGGGCAGGATCGTGGGTTCTAAAGAAGTGGAACAAAGGAAAGGAACAGGGCTGGAGAGATGGCTCAGCCGTTAAGGCACCTGCCTCTAGTGCCTAAGGCCCCTGGTTCAATTCCCCAGTACCCACATATGCCAGACACACAAGGTGGTGGCCCTGGTGCTTTCTCTCTCTCTCTCTCTCTCTCTCTCTCTATATATATATATATATATATATATATATATATATATATATATATATATATGCTTGAAGATGACTAAATATTTTTTTAAGGAAAGGGACAAAGAAGAAGCAGTCAGACAGAAGGAGATGAACATGAACACTGAGGGGGAGACGCCTACATCTTAGAGCAGGGGTCAGGAAATTACAGCCTGCCACCTGTTTTATATTACCCACAAGCTAAAAATAGTTGTTCTTTTTCTTTGGGTGCTGAGGATTGAACCAAAGCTTTGGGCAAGGTTTTCATTTTTAAATGGTCAAAAAAAATTCTAAGGGAAAAAGAATATTTTAGAATGAGTTAAAATGGTATGAGGTTCAATTTCAATTCTATAAATAAAGTTTTATTGGCATATAGCCATGCTCATTACTTAGGAAGTGAATAGCTACAATACAGGGGTTTTGATCTGGCCCCTTACTAAACTCTGGCGGCCCTCTACCCTAGAGGGAAAGGGTCATGGCCGTAGAGAGGGGCCATGGGGAAGAAGGTGGGGCTTTCAATGGAGGGGTGCAATGGGAACAGAAGGAGGGTCTGGCCTGACCAGATTAGCTTCTCTGATTCTGCCTTAATAACTTCCCCCAGTAATGAGCCTGTACCTTCCCAGACCTGTCCCAGAGCCTGCTCCTCCATTATAAGCAGTGGGTCCTCAAGCGATACCCCTAAACCTGAGAACCTGCATCAATATGATGGGGTGAGAATGCAGACCGTGAAGATTCCTTGTGACCTGTGTAACATAACACAGCTGCATCTGATCATTGGCTGACCTTCGCAGTAGCAGCTTCCAAGGCTGTGTACAAGGTGGGTGTACCTCTTACCTTGCCCACTAGAGGGCAGGAAAGCCCCGCTGGCCACCTGGTGGTGTCAGATGGAGCTGGTCTGCAGCTTGCCCAGCTTGGGGAGAGGTGGCTTCTCCTGCTGTTTACAACTGTACCCTTTGATCAGCTCCTGTTCTCCCTGCAGCCTGCTGAGGGCCAGGCTGGTGCACAACCTCCCACTTGGGGTGTGCCAGGCTTCCTCCATACCCTTTCTCTGCCTCTGTCTTGCAGGGCACACTGAGAACAGGTGACTAGGTACTTCCTGGCCCAAAGTCCTGTTTGCGGTTTGCAAAGCCCTGTCTTTCTCAGCACTTCACTTGATTCTCCAAGAATTCTGCAGTGCTAACAGAGCAGGTGGTGTGCCACCCTTGTGAGGGGCTACTGTAGACAGCTTTTTGGTGTCTAGGGCAGTTAGGCAGGGGTGGCCCACCCTTGTCACACCTGCCTCTGCTGCCCCATCTGCTTCAGTTGCAGGACTAAACTCACCCAATCAGATCTCACTCCTGCACCTTGCCCAGGTGTGGGTGGGTTCGTCCTCAAACCCCAGGCTGATTGGCTGGGACACCTGGATCAGCCAACTTCCAGAGTGGGAACTCTAAGTTGAGCTCACATGGAGAAAGTCCTGTGTCTTCTCCCTCTGACTCTTGAACTGTACCCATGCCTGGCTCTTTGCTCCTGTAAGATTGCCTTTCCTGAGCTGCCATCGTTGGGAGGAACATTTCTTATTACTGGTTCTACTTTTAATCTCTTTCTGTGAATGTGCACACCTTTTAAAAACTATTTTTGGGCTGGAGAGATGGCTCAGCGGTTAAGGCACTTGCCTCCAGTGTCTAAGGCCCCTGGTTCAATTCCCCAGGACTCACATAAGCCAGACCCACAAGATGGTGACCCTGGTGCGCTCTCTCTCTCTCTCTCTCTCTCTCTCTCTCTCTCTGTATCTCTCTGCTTGAAAAATGAATAAATAAAAATATTTTTAAAAAAAAAACAACTAATTTTTTATCTTTTGTGTCCAGGGTGCATGGTCGATTATTACACCTGGGCTCCCCCAGACCACGTGGTGAATTTTCTCTGACTTCCAGGTCACTTTCCTTCTCCTTGGCTCTTTCCTTCTCCCTCGCGTCTCTGTAATATTTGAATAAAGTATGAGCTTTAAAAAATCATTCTCTCTGGATTGGATTGCCAATTCTTTGGTTAATTAGCAGACAGGAACTCAGGCCTTGGGGTTCTAGAGACCACCCTGGATGTGTCTGATAGACCCTTTCATCCAGGTAAAGAAACTGAAGCTCAGAGAAATCGGGGTGGCAGGCAGGGATTGGGGCTCATATATACTATGACTCTGTGACAGCAAGTTGCTCTTTTTTCTTTTAACATTTTAACAATTATTTGTGTGTTTCTGTGTGTGAGTACAAGCCATCAGCACCAGCACGCTGGGATTACAGAAACCTGCTACAGTTTCCTGCTTTTTACCTGGAGTCTGGGGTTCAAACTCTGGCACTTCAGCTTGAGCAGCAAACTCTATCCACCAGGATCTTCCTGCCCTGCAGGTTGCTCTTAACGGCCACACTCTTTCTAGGAGGCTGGCTCCACCTTCTTCAGCTTCCCTTTGTATTTCTGCTTCCACCCTTCTCCTTGGTAAAACACCAAACCACCCCCTCACATGAGAGTTTCCACACACATGAGCTCATTTCTGCAGAGAATGGGCTCCCTCTAGGAGAAGCTGAGGACAAAAAGACAGACAGACAGACAGACAGACACACACACACACACACACACATGCACACACGCACACACGTGCACACACATGGGCTCAAGGTCAGACAGTCACAGAGAAGGGTGAGGCTCCAGTGGTCAAGGAAGTGAGCTGGAGCTGCGGGGAGTTGCAGTTCCTTCAAGGTGTAAGTGAACCCCACAGGAGCATGTCACAGACAGCAGATCAGAAGACAAATCTGGGTGCCCCTCCGTTACAGGAGGCTGGTTCTTCAAGAGCCTCTGCTTGACTGGGAGGTGATAGGAGGGGGTTTGGTCATGTGGGCCGTGGAGAAGGGTGACAGAAGGAATGCTGTCTCAGAAAGGCTGCTGGGGGAGACTGGGAGCCCTGGGAAGGAAAAGAGGTTTCTGTGGTTCAGGATCAAGGGTAGGGGGACCTCGAGGGCATGGGCTTTGCAAGAGCTTCGGCCAAGTCCATCCTGATGTGCTGTGGGGATGAAGAAGAAGGACCAGACAGCAAGCAATGTGTTGGGGGAAAGTCAGGGACAGGACGATCTGTGCTTGTTCTGTGAGGGGGGATTTACGGATATCAACTAGAAATGAGGTGTGGTGGCCCACTCCTGCAAAACCAGCACTGGGTACTCGGTATTGAGACACGTGACTGGGAATACTGGAAGGAGACCCAGAGAATGTGCGGTGAGGCAAGAGAAGAAACTGGGTGGGCGGTGCTGGGACAAAGTGTGTGTTGGGTCTTCAGTCCCCATCCTTCCCCCATTTCAACAGTAGCGTTTCTATTGGGAAGACCCAGGCAGGGCAGGTCCATGGAGTCTTTCTCCTAGTCAGTGAACTACAGAACTTGGAAGGCAAGGACAGAGCTCTTCTCCTCAGTATATGAACACAGGCAGTCATGCTTAGTGAAGTTCAGACTGAACAGCACTGCAGGGTACAGGTGAGAAGAGGAAACCTGGCTCCTGGACAGACCCTGGTTCTCCACCTGAGTCATCGGTGACTAAGCAAATGTCATCTGCTGATGAAGCCAGTTAGGCAATGGAAGATTCCTAACTCACGTGAAGAAGCAGAGCCTGAAGGATAGTGAGCTGTTGGCCATGAAGGGAAGAAAAATCCCAACATGGAGGGAGGACTGAGTAGCCTGGAGCTCCGTGTTGAAGACATTTTACAGCCCAAGACTGTGACTTGGGGCCAGAGAGGCTTCTGGGATGAGGAACTCCTGTGACAGGACTCAGGATTCAGTTTAATCCCTGACACTGCCTTGGAAGAGCTATTCTTGGGGTCTTCCTCACTTGTGTAGATCTCTTAACCCCCTCCCCTGTTCAGTTCTTTTCCTGAAAAGTCTGGAGGGCTAATGACCACCATCCTGTACCAAACTCCACTCACCTAACTACTCAGACAAGAAAATGTCTCATATTTACAAGTCTCTTCAGGCAGAAAGAACCACACTCGGGCTGAAGAGATGGCTTAGCGGTTAAGGCGTTTGCCTGCAATGCAGAAGGACCTGAGTTCGATTCCCCAGTGCCCATGTAAAGCCAGATGCACAAGAGGGCTGGAGGCCCTGGCGTGCTCATTCTCTCTCTCTCTCTCTCTCTCTCTGCCTCTCTCTCTCTCTCTCTCTCTTTCTCTCTCTCTCTCAAATAAATAAATAAAATATTAAAAAAAAAACCACACTCCTCTTCACACTGAGTCTAGAATCTAATCTAATTCTCTTTTGCTAAAAGTGGCCCATCTCCCAGCCATCAGTTCATCCTTGCTGATGGGCATGTAGGAAACCTGAACGTGGCATGCTGGGTGAAGGAATGAGGGATCCAGCAAGTGGGGTGAGAGTGAGCAGGTGCCCTGAGCTACATATGCCCCCACCCCTCGGGCTGTGACAAACCCACTGATTTTTTTTTTTGTTTTGTTTTGTTTTTTGAGGTAGGGTCTCGCTCTAGTCCAGGCTGACCTGGAATTCACTATGTAGTCTCAGGGTGGCCTTGAACTCATGGGGATCCTCCTACCTCTGCCTCCCGAGTGCTGGGATTAAAGGCATGTGCCACCACACCCGGCTTTGAACCCACTGATAGAGTGGCTGCCAAGAATACTAGTGCAATGAGAGGTTGCCCAATATGCAAATACCCAGCCTTGGCATGTCCCAACAGACGGGGAAAGTAGGAAGAATGAGTTCCAGGCCCTAAGCTGCTCCATTATCCCTGTGTTCCTGAAACACCCTGCTGAGCCTTCTGCCAAGGGCACCCCCTCTAGGGTGGCTCTCCAGGACCTGTGGGCTTCCCCAGCCAAGCCAGGCCACCAGGAGGTGGCAATCGAAAGACTCTGTTTGCTCAGCTCTGTGTCCAGGAGTCCCCTACAGGTGAATAAATTGCCAAGCTCACCTGCAGGTCAACAATAAGGTAAAGATGCCTATTGAGTCTGTCTGGTCTCACAGAGAACCCTTTCTATCCCAAACACTATCAACCACATGTCGCCTTTCCTCCCCTCACATTCCCTTCTTCCCCTCCCAAATGCAGACATGCCACTGTCTTCTAGGACCCCCAATTCCCAGTTCAAATTGGCACAGGTTCTTCCTTCATCTGGTCAAGGTTCATTGATGGGGTTAGTGTCCCAGGCCACGGGTCTGGGGTGGGGCTGCGAGGAGGCCTGGGGGGTCCTGTCCTGAGCTCATCTTCCTGTCTGGGAGCTCCCTCCAGCTGGTGAAGCACTCTGCCTGGTGGTGCGTCCTCTCCCAAGCCCTTTGCCAAGAACTGGGAAGTCCCCCTTCACACCTCCTTCTTCCCAGCTCCGCATTCCCTGCCAGCCACGCACCCGCCAAGTTTACCTTCTCAGCTTTCTCAAAGCTCCCCTTGCTCTCTTTGCCCTCTTCCTGCCTGCTTGTAGTGACAGCCTTCAACTTCTCCCTAAAGTCAGCTGGGGAGGACAGTGGTACTCGCTCCTGTCCCTAGGGGATCACAGGAGACGCCTTAGCCTCACCTTTGCTTGCCCAGGTAGTGCAGAGTGGGGTTAGATAGCAGAGCTAGACATCCTAGGTTCAAATCCTCCCCGCTACAGTACGTATGTGGGACCTAGGACAAGTGACAGAACGTCTCTGTGTCACCATTCTTCTTCTGTGAAGGCAGAAGTGTAACAAGGCAGGTTTGCTGTGAGGCCCAGGTGATCTTTTCTGTGGGAAAGCTCTCAACATGGTGGTTCCTAGCTCCAAGCACACCCACCCCAGCTTCCTCTCTCGCCCTCCCTAGGCTTCAGTGCTCAGCATTCTCTCTTTCCCTCCTCCCACCCCCACCTCAACGTCCAGCTCTTGGAGGAGCAGCCTCCCCCAACCTCAAGGCACACTGCTTTCCTCCGACATGGTGAGCTCTGCTCCCCTGGCCTGCAATGGCCTCGTTCTCCTCAGTCTCTACCTGTGTGAATGGCTGCTCTGCTGGGTTCTTGGCTTGGGGTTTTTTGAGTGCCTTTACAGTCTCAGGGACGCATAGCCACATCTGCAAGCCTACATGTGTGTGGAGGCCCATGCGTGTGCATGTGTGTGTGGCGGTACATGTGTGTATATGTGGGTACATGTGTGTGTGAATGTGGTATACACATGTATGTGTGTTTGTGTAGGTACACATGTATGGACATGTGTGGAGGCACACATGTATGTGCATGTGTGTGGGCATGCATGTGTGTGGAACTACACATGTGTATGCATGAATGTGGGGGTACATGTGTGTGTGAGTGCATGTATGTGGAAGCCAGAGGCTGGAGTTGAATGTCTTCCCTCAGTCCTTTTCTACATTTATGAAACAAGATAGCTCACTGAACCTGGAGCTCGCTCACTGATTCCCTTTGACTAGCAAGCCCTAGGGACTCTCCTGTCTCCACCTCCCCAGTGCTGAGGTTACAGGTGCACTCCACTAGGAGTTTATGTGGGTGCTGGGGATCTGAACTCAGGTCCTCAGGCTTGTATGGCCAACACTTTACCCACTAAGCCATCTCCCCAGTCCCCACTCACCCATCCACCCAATGATTTGATGTCATTATTGCCACCATCTGTCCCACCACCTTTCTTCTCCATGCTGGCACTGGCACCCAGGATGCCCACACTTGCCTTGAGCTAGAGCCCCAGGCTCACTCAATAACGTCACTGCATCATTACCGTCTGTGCTAGGCTTGGCACTAGATGCAGGGACAAGACCTGAGTTAAGAGCATGTGGCCTGAGGGCAGCCCGAGCACCCAAGGCATGTGGAGAGTAATGAGAGAGACGGAGCCGGGAAGTTGCAGTGTGGTGAGTTACAGCCAGGACAGGGTGGCCGATGAAGTAAACAGTGATAGGACTCATCAGGACCCACCACTGTCCTTCTCTCAAGTGGTGACACCAGTGTGAAGAGCACAGTGTCAGTAGTCACAGACCCTTAGCACCATGACACCACTCCCTTCCATGCCAAGGGCTGTGCTGCCCTTCGACACCTGCAGGGCTTTGAACCGTTAAGAGCTCAGGACAGGCTCCCAGGGCTCTCTGCCAACTCCCAGAGAGAGCTGTGTTTAAGCTGATCAAGGGGTCCGTGAAGAAAGAGAAGTGGAGAATTCCGTGATCCCTCAGCACCCCCCCTGGCAGGCAGGCAGCCGCCCGAAGCCAGTCTCTGTGCCTCTCTCCTAGGCTCATCCAGATCCATCAACAGACCCTGGGGCTGGGGAAACGGCTCAGGAGTACAAGCGTTTGCTGTGCAAACATGAAGGATCGAGAGCATTCAACCCCCAGCATCCACAGAAAAAGAAAAAAAGCTGGGTGTGGTTTCACATGCCTGGAACCCCAGTCCTCCAGAAGAGTGGTTACAGCTTGCTGGTCAGACAGTGTGACTGAAACAGCAGCTCCATGTTTATGAGAGACTCCATCTCAAGGAATCATGTGGGCGAGTGAGGAGATGGATGCCCAAAGTTCTCCTCTGGCCTTGGAACCCATGCACAAGGGGTGCGTGCATTTGCACATACGTGTGTGCACACTGTACATACACCCAACTACATCACACACACACACACACACACACACACGAAGCTGCTTGACTCTGGAGCTTGGGTTTGAATCCCACTTTTACTAGTCATGTCAGTCTTGGACAAGTCACTGAACTCCAATATTGGTAATAATGTTCATAGACTATATGACTTAATATCTGTGACGTTCTTCCAATAGAACGTGCTTGCATGTGGCTTTCTGTCTCATGAGCCCTGTCCTTGCTTTTGCCACATGTGCTCCAGGGAACTTGTAATCCTTCCCCATGTCATTGAGAGTTAGGGAACCCTTCAACTTCCTCATTGATCCTAGTATCCCAGGGTCTCACTCAGAGCTGGCAACCCCAAAATATTTGTTGAGTGACTTCAATGTGAGCTTTGGGCTGGAGCAGATCACCAAGGCTACCTACGAGTGGACAGGGTCCTCTGAGGAAAGGTGCCAGGGTCACGGGGTGCTAGTGGCCTGGCCAGGTGCCATTTTCCCTTCTTCCTGCTCACAGACCCCAGGGCGCAGTGCCATCTGCTGGGGAAAGGAAGGGCAAGTGTGTCCTCCTAGGCAGGTGCCCAGAGAGGGAGAGTCTGGAGCCAGCCTAGCGGATTTACTAGTCCACCACTGAGAATCTGGACCAGGGACAGCTAGAGGGAGAGTCCACATGGACCTGCTTGGAGGAGGACAGTGGGAATTTCAGGGTTCCAAGAAAGACAAGGTGTACCTGGTAGCCTGAGGTAGAGAAGAAGGCTATGCCTTGGGGGACAGGACAGAGAATGTCAGCAGAGTCCAGCCAGTGCCCTTGGTGCATGGAAGAACAGCCCAGGTAGGGAAAGTGCCAGCTCAGTGCCCTGATCTGGCTCAGGACTCAGCTCTGCTCACCCCCTGCCTCCTAAACATTGCACAGCCTCAGAACACAGCAAGATGGCTTACTCTCAGCCCTGGAAGCTTAGCAGATCCCCGGCTGAGTGGGTGGGTGGGGCAGGAGACCTGGCTGCACCGACTGAGAGGGCCATGTAGTATGTTCTAATGAGGGCTGTGTTGTAAGTAAATTAAGAAGTGGGTTTTTTTCTTGCTTAACATGCGTGAGGCCCTGAGATCAATCCCCAGCACCTAGCCCGAAAAGGAGAAGGGAAAGGAAGGCAGAGCTGGGGAGGGGAGAAAAGGGGAGAAAGGAAGGGATTCCTTGTTAATGATCAAGAAAGGTCTAGAGTGTTTGATTTGGGAGGAGAACTGCCCCTCTGCTTCCCACACTTGCTCAGGTTTGGGCTCTATTTTCCCTCTTGGCCTTAACTCCAATAGATGGGACCATTGTGCAATGAGTGGCTAAGAATGCTCTCCAATCCCAGGGAAGGCACATCCTGCAGGAGAGAAGAGACCTTCTGTAGGAACCTCAAGGGGCAAAGGGTCTAATAGGAGCAGCTTCTCAGGGCAAATGAAGACACAAAGGAGGCTGAAGGGTGTGCATTCAGTATTTCGTTTCTTTTCTGTCTGAACACTATTCCACTGTATTGATGTACACATTTCGTTTATCCATTCATCAGTTAATGGACAATTGGGTTGTTTCTACTTTTTAGTTATGGATTATGCTACTAAGAATAAGTGTGTATAAGTGCTTACTTGAATACACATTTCCTGTTCTTTCTTGGAAATGTACCCAGGAATGGAAATGTTGGGTCATATGCTAACTCCATGCATAACATTTTGAGACGCTGCCAAACTGCTTTCTAGACATCTGTACCATTTTACATTCCCACCAGCGATGTACGAAGTGTATGAAGTGATCCAATTCGAGGTAAGGTGTTTGGGTTTGGGTTTTTTTTGTTGTTGTTGCTATTTGTTCTATTTGTTTTTTCTCAGAATCCCACTAGGTAGCTCTGGCTAGCCTGGAATTCATTATATATAGG
>PVHP010041470.1:0-15414 GCA_004024765.1 Zapus hudsonius | reverse complement strand
AAAAAAAAAAAGCTAGAATCTTAAAATATACAATGCCTATTTTATTTTATTTATTTATTTATTTATTTTTGGTTTTTTGAGGTAGGGTCTCACTCTAGCCCAGGCTGACCTGGAATTCTCTATGTAGTCTCAAGGTGGCCTTGAACTCATGGTGATCCTCCTACCTCTGCCTCCCCAAATGCTGGGATTAAAGGCATGAGCCACCACACCCAGCTCAATACCTAACTTTTTTTAATCAGCAGTACTTTTATATTCAGAGTCATGTTAAGTTATACTTTCTGTTTATCTGGTCCTCTACAACAGTCAACTCAGAAATATAGTTACTAGATCAATGTTCAATCATAAAAGAAAAAAATATATACTGCTACATTAGCTGATTTTTTTCTCTTTGAATTTAATGAGTTTACATAAAAAAATTAGGTAGTCATCTTACATCTAAGGAATAAAAATCTTAAAAAAAATACAAAGAGTGAAAGGATTTTAACCAAGATTATACTTCTTGCTACAGATTTTAACAATTCATTTCATCACGTCTTATCACAATGTGCAAATTCATTTACAGCACCTGTTACAATCATGAAATTAAATTTTAAGTATATACACTGTTAACAATCCTCAGAGGAAACTGATTTGCCTTCTATTAAAAAGTCTACAGTATATCTAAGCATTACATAATAATGCCACGTAACCACCCAAACTGGCACAAGAATCACCACCTAAGTTTTCTGGAAATTAGTCCACATAAGAATTAAATATTTAAAAGATGAAATGTTCTTTATATTAATTTTAGCAAGATCTTTACTTTTTCATGACTAAGAAACACGTTAACAGTTTTAGAGCAAAAGCTGTTAAGAGGCTAGATAGCTAATGTACTCCTGAGTTCAAGCTTACAGGTAAGTCTTTTGTAAGTAGTTCTCAATAAAATATCCTCCCTCCCCTTCCCCAAATCTTGTATTGTTTCTTACAAAACTTTGGTCAAGAGTAGAAATATATCTAGGCAGATGTATACGTCATACAATAGCAAGAACAGTAAAGCCCAAATAAAGACCTTGGGCCTTAAAAATAGAAGGCAATTAAGATGTACTCAAAGTTACATTAAGAAAAGCTTTCATGGGGTAATATTGAAACAGTCACAAAGGTTAAGAAAATACTGATATCAAAGTACAAATGACTACAATGTTAAAATAGACAAAAACTACTATATAAGAGCCTCTTTTAAAATTAAAAATAAAGAACACAACACATGAGTCAGGATGGTTCTCCTGTTCTCCTCATGGACTTCAGTCTTTGTATTTATATGGTTGGTTATGTTGACAGCCAGAAGAGTTTCTTCTTATCTGATGATGTCTCATTCCAACTTCATAGCGTGGATCTTCCCCAGGAACCTCGGATCCTGGTCACATCTTTGTCACTGTACAATTTCAAAGTAGTGCAGTATTGCCATGATGTGTTGGGGCATGAAGACATAGCCAGTGTACAGCGCCATGCCCACGACTGAAACCAGCATCGAATCTGAGTCACAGTTAAGGAAACTTTTTCTCTTAGGTTTCCAAATCCCACAATCTCTCAATAACCATCCCTTGATGTTAAAGTACCCATTCCAGTAGGATGTTTCAACATATAAAGAACTAATAGACAGGAATGAAATGCTAGCCACTAGCGGCACCCTAAATGGGTTTTTATCTCATTTTCTCTTAACTGTCACCAGTAAAGCCAGTACTATCTCCCTATTGGAGCTGAAAACATCAGACTGCTTAAAACCAAGGGCGTGTCACTCACTGTCCAACCTCAGAAACAAATGTACAAATTGAAATTATAGGTGACTTCATAAGGTCTAACAACTTTAATGTCATAATGTAAGAATTTTAGATTTTTTTGGTTTTTCAAGATAGGGTCTCACTCTAGTCCAGGCTGACCTGGAATTCACTATGTAGTCTCAGGCTGGCCTCGAACTCACGGCGATCCTCCTACCTCTGCCTCCCAAGTGCTGGGATTAAAGGCGTGCGCCACCACGCCCGGTAAGAATTTAAGATTTATACTATAGCATGGCAAAAAGCATTGACTTGGATTGGTACAAGTTAAAATCAACATGTACTACCTTAGTGACATAAAGTGACAGCACCAGTTACTGTGGAACATTTATGACCTCTGTTAAACATTACTACCACTGTAACAATTTCAAATAAGTTATCTAGGGGGGCTGGAGAGATGGTTCAGTGGTTAAGGTGCTTGACTGCAAAGCCTGTGTTCAATTCCCCAGAACCCACATAAAACTAGGTACACAAAGTGGTGCATGTGTTGGAAGTTCATTTGCAGCAGCTGGAGACCTTAACACACCTCTTTTATCTTCTCTATGCTTACAAATAAATAAAAATATTTTTAATCTTAAATTTAAAAAGTCATCCGGAGCCAGGCACAGTGGTGCACGCCTTTAATCCCAGCACTCGGGAGGCAGAGGTAGGAGGATCACTGAGTTCAAGGCCACCCTGAGACTACATAGTGAATTCCAGGTCAGCCTGGACTAGAGCAAGACCCTACCTCGAAAAACCAAAACAAAACAAATAAAAAGTCATCCGGTAATCCAAACAATAACCATTCTGCTCTGTACTCTTTTCCTATTCCAAAGGGAACTGAAGTCATATATATAAATATGTGCATCTGGCTTTATATGGGTACTGTGAAATTGAACCCAGGCCATTAGGCTTTGCAGGCAAGTGCCTTAATGGCTGAACCATTTCTCCAGCCCCAGGTTTAGGTTTTTCAAATTAAAGTCACCTGGGTCTAATTTCCTCTTCAAAATATGTTATATATTCCAGTCAAAAAGGAACCCTTCTCTAAAGCCACAGAAAATTCTTCCTTCCTCTCTCCCCTCTCATACCTTTTAGCTCTACATGCTAGTATTTCTATATAGCTTACATTTTTTCCAAGATAGGGTTTAAATAAACAATGTGCTTACTACTAATATTTGTACAACAGTTAACAAATCTCTTAATCACAAAATGTGATTAGCCCTCAGAGCTTTCCTATGAAATGTTTGTTGTGGTTTTATTCATCATAGGCTAAGAAAACAGTGACTTGTCCAGTTCCATATTGGAAGCTGTGTTTAGAATCTGAGGTCACAGCAGACTCAAACCCTACATTCATTCACCTCATGAGCAAACCCAAGGGAAAGAAAGCATCTCATCTTTCAAATAATTTTATACTTCACTCTCCCCTATTCCTGTCCTTCCTTAAACTTCCACCTTTCTTTTTACCACTTTATTTCCTTAAAATGAACAAAACAAACAAAACTACCCACTTCCTGCTTCCCTACCATGTCATGTTTGGTTGTAGACTACAACCACCTGATGACCCCCTGTTCAAGCGACAGGTTACACCCTGAGATCCCCAGCGGCCTCCTGGCAAAGCAGTGGCTGCCAAAGCGCACTGGCTTAGTCTTTCCTCTTCAAAACCCTCCAGCCCTGGGCTACTCAAGGTGCTTCTCTAGGACTCTATGCCCTCTCCATCACTATTTTCCCATTTCACTGTCCTTTGCTTTTCCTCTGTCCATCCTTTATGAACGAGTCAGATGATGAGAGTGATCTCTGCTTTCTTCCAAAATCTCTGTTAGTTTTTGTTTACGTATAGTGCTGGGAATCAAACCCAGGCCTTGTGTGTGCTAGGCAAGTGTTCTACCACTAAGCTAGGCCCTTTGACATTTTCCCCCAGAGCATATCTTTTTTGGTGGTTTGTTGTTGCTATTGTTATTGTTGAGGTCCCACTCTAGCCCAGGTTGACCTGGAATTCATTATATAGTCCCAGGCTGGCCTCTCTATTCGGTGATCCTCCTACCTCTGCCTCCCGAGTGCTGGGATTAAAGGCGTGCGCCACCACACCCGGCACAAATAATTTTTTTAAATGTATATTTAAAAAATTAAATCCTAGCCAGGCATGGTGGCACACGCCTCTAATCCCAGCACTCGGGAGGCAGAGGTAGGAGGATTGCCGTGAGTTCAAGGCCACCCTGAGACTACATAGTGAATTCCAGGTCAGCCTGGACTAAAGCGAGACCCTACCTCGAAAAACCAAAAAAGGAAAAAAAAAACTAAACCCTACCTTGAAAAACAAAAACAACAACAACAAATGGACTGGATAGCTCAGCAGATAAGGCACTTATTTGCAATGCCTAATGCCGTTTCGATTCCCCAGTCCCCACATAAAACCAGATATACAAAGTGGTACATGCATCAGGAGTTCCTTTGCAGTGGCAAGAGGTCCTGGAGCACCTATTCTCTCTCCCTCCCCCCTTCTTCCCTCTCTGAGTTTGCAAATAAATAAATATTAAAAAACAAAAAATTCTTTTTGCATTTTTTGCAAGGTGATTCTTTAGAAATTCCATCCTATATCATGATAAAATTCAGTTTTAAGTGTTCTCTTATGGTTGAAAGCCTTAGGATTGGGGGGAGGAGCATAATTTTGAAAATTAATTTGTAGAAGACTTTATAGACTTATTTAGTTACGATTCTGGAACTGATTAAAAGAAGTGGATCCAATATAAAAATGTTATTTGGGGGGCATAAGATAAAGACTGAAATTTCATGGATAATGGCTGGTTTTTTTTTTTTTTTTTGTTTTGTTTTTGGTTTTTTATTTGGTTTTCGAAGTAGGGTCTCACTGGAACTCACTCTGTACTCCCAGGCTGGCCTTGAACTCATGGTGCTTCTCTACCTCTCCCAAGTGCTGGGATTAAATGTGTGTGCCACCACACCAGCCAAGAAATTTTTGATGTGTGGCTTTGTTGTTATTTAAAACGGGGTCTCATTTAGTCCAGGCTGGCCTCAAACTCACTAGACAGCCTGAGGATGAGCTTGGATGGGATCCTCCTGCCCCAGACTCCAGAATGCAAGGCATGAGCACCTCAAATTCCACTTGAGCAACTTCAGCAATGAAGCTGAGACAGCTGCAGCACTGCCTGGGGGTGGGGTCTGCTTGGCACCAGTTAAACTAAAACAGATCACTACTGTGCCCTTGTCGACCTGTTCTCTTGGTGTGTCACCAAGTGACTTCCTGTTTTGATTTATTTGTTTTGACTTTGGCTTGATTTAGTTTTGAGTTCTCTGAGATAAGGTCTTGCTATGGAGCCCAGAGTAATCTCAAGCACCAGCCTCAAGCCTCCCAAGTGCACTGTAGGAATATGCCCACACATGGCTTGAAGTGTTAACATCTACTGACAATGTCCAGGTACTGGTTTTATTGAGACATTTGCAAGGCTGGAAAACAAGTAACCATCTTACTAAAAGGGTTCTTACAAACAGAGATAAACACATACCATGCGCTGGCTATCACATGCTATCTGGAACAAACCTCCCAACGGTTCAAAGCAGCCTTGATCTTGTGAAGTGCAAAAAGTAAGTGCTAGAAACAACATGGGTTGGAGCCTCAGCTATGTCAGCAACTCTGGACCACCCGTCTCCCTGTCCATAAAGAATGGAGTCACACGCACCACCTATCTCTCAAGGTTGATGTGAAAGTTAGGAATCAAAAGCTGTTCTGCAACCGAGGACAACACTATCCTGACTAAAGCTGTTCTTCAAGCTTTGAACATCTGCCTCATGACTCAGACCTGTTTGGGAATTATCTGTGCTTACCCTGCTTCTCCTCTGTGATGAATCTACATGTAATCTTGGGATGTCATCAACCTTCTGGCCTGAGTGTCTTCATAAAATGAGGTCCCTTTCATTAACATTGTAGGATGCCATTTATTTGGAGAGGGCATTTTGCTACTACCTCCCTATTATTATTAAAGTCATTTTCAATTGAGACACACACAGAGAAAAATGTAAAATTCAGATTATATAAAACACACATAGAAGGTAATACGCAAAGTAATAATCTTTTTTATTTAGCAAGCTTTTATTGCTATTGATATATGTGTTCATAGCTATATAAAAGTCAGAGCCGGGCATAGTGGCACACTCCTTTAATCCTAGCACATGGGATGTAGAGGTAGAAGTAGCCATGTGAGCTCCAGGCCAGCCAGGGCTAGGATGCTTTGGGGGTTGGGAGGCTCAGATTTATACTGTAGAGAGACCTCTTCTGACTCAAACAACATAGAATGTAGTACAATATAAAATATAAACCAAAAAAGCCCTAAAACTGAAAACTGCACTGCTCTGTTTTGTGTGGTATAAACTATCTCTCTCTGCCACTGAATCTTAAGCGCCTGAGAGCAGGACAGAGCCTAGTGAAGCCAAGTAATCCACAGATCATTCCATAACTAGCAGATAATGGACCAGAATATGTGCAGCCCATCCAGAGTGAATGATCAAAGGTTATTTAGAACCTTCATATCCTTGTAAATATTTTATAAATTCAATGGAGAAAAAAGCAAACAGATGTAAAGCCATATATTTGTAGGTTGTCTGCCATTTCTTTGAGGGAGCCCAAGTCGTCATGATCAGTAAGTAATCGGCTAGATAAGAAATGAGATGTGTGTGCAGCTGCACAAATGCATGCACCCCAAGAAAACGGGTACAAAGGTCAGGTGGGAGTGGGGCCTCGTTTCTTTGACCAGAGTCTCTCAAAGAACCTGGCGCTCACGCCAATTTTTTTGGTTAGACTGGCTGAACAGTTAGCACAGAGGACCTGTCTGTCTCCCTCAGGCATACTAGGGCATGCCCAGCCTTTTTCATAGGTGCTGAGAATTGAACTCAGATCCTTGTGTGTGCAAGGCAATCGCTCTTACCCACTGAGCTAAGCCCCCAAATTTGTGGGATTTTTTTTTTCTTTGGTTTAAAGAGTTGTCTATTTGTTTTCCTCATAAAAGGGCCAACTCCAGCACTTACTCCAGGAACTTAAAAGAAAAAAATCTTGTAACAAAGGAATGAAATGCTTTGAAGAAAGACAAGTTATCACATCAGAAACAAGGCCAGTAACTCAGATTTCCTGTCTGAAACAGTAACCCCACCTTCACATTTACATACTCACAAGACTGAAGTGGTTTCTCACTAGGAAAACGTTGGAGAACTCAGTTCCATGATGTCCTGTACTAAATTCACTACTGTAAAAACATTCAAGCCAGGTGTGGTGGCACATACCTTTAATCCCAGAGGCTTATACTTGTCTAGCATGTACTCTACCACCCTAGGTATACTTTTATTACAGCTTCTACTGCCTTCATAAAGATTTAAAACTCCAATGTCACAAGAGAAAAAAAAAAAGTTTCTTGAGTTCTGATAAAGAATCATTCCACTTACAGTCCACATTTCTGAAATGCTGGTTACCTCATATGTGACTGACACTATATTGTTTCACTTCACGTGGAAATTTTTTATCAGTTAAGAGATCCAGATTAGTGGAAAAAGAATGCCAGAATTCAGATGGAAAAAACTCTCAGCTCAGCTGTGGCATGAACAAGAAGTCCTTTGAACTCTTGTTTCAAGAAAATTAGAAATTATCATTTCTAATTTTCTTGAAACACCCTGGCCATCTCCAGGCTAGCCCAGGCCTGGGCACAGCCTCATTCCAGGGCTCAGCAGTATTCCCTCCCACTGAGCATGATGCATGCATGTCTAATGTCCCCTGGGGCAGCCTCCAGGCACACTGACAACATAAATAATCCCTCCAGGTGCCAATGGTTGTTTTTGTTAGTGTTTACTTACATAAATAAGTTGCACTGGTTTTCAGTGTTCTACCTCAATAGTACTTTCTCACAAACCCTATCATTTGGGGAGTTTTCAGGGATAACCATAACATACACTTGCCAAAATTCTTGTATGAGTGAAACTTCTACTTCTTGATAACAACTCATGGTGAATAGGATCTTTCTTCAACTGTTACTATCTTAAGCATTCCAACTATCCAATAGATTTTTCTTTTTTTATTAAATATTTTATTTATTTGTAAGAATGAGAGAAAGAGGCCGGGCATGGTGGCACATGCCTTTAATCCCAGCACTGAGGAGGCAGAGGTAGGAGGATCGCCGTGAGTTCGAGGCCATCCTGAGACTACATAGTGAATTCCAGGTCAGCCTGGGCTAGAGCAAGACCCTACCTCGAAAAACCAAAAAAAAAAAGAATGAGAGAAAGAGGCAATCAGAGAGAGGATGGGTACACCAAGGCCTCCAGCCACTGCAAACAAACTCCAGACACATGGGCCACCTTGTGCACATGGCTTTATGTGGGTACTGGGAACTCAAGTCCTTTGGCTTTGAAGGCAAACACCTTAACCACTAAACCATATCTCCAGCCCCTCCTGAGTTGTTAATTATTAAATGTGAATCCTTGGAGTTTATTCCTTAAAAACAATTGGGGGGGTTGGGGATTTAGCTGAAGAGCCTGATGACCCAAGTTCAAGTTCCATATAAGCCAGATGCACAAAGTGGCACATGCATCTGGAGTATTTGTAGCGGCTGGAGGCCCTAGTGCACCCATTCTCTCTGTTTCTCCTCCCTCTCCCTCTCTCTCTCCACTTACAAATAAATAAATAATTTTTTTTTTAATTGAAAGAATCTGTCTTGGGGACTGGAGAGATAACTCAATGATCAAAGGTTAAAGGTTTGCAAAGCCTGACAACCCATGTGAGATTCCCCGGTACCCACGTAAAGCCAGATGCACAAAGTGAGTGGTGCACACATCTGGAGTTCATTAGCAATGGCAAGAGGCCCTTGTGTGCCCATATTTCTTTCTCTCTCTCTCTCTCTCTCTCTCTCTCTCTCTCTCTCTCTCTCTCTCTCTCTCTCTCTCTCTCCTCTCTCCTCTCTCCTCTCTCCCCTTGCAAATACATAAATAAAAATATTTCCTTAAGCCAGTGCTTAAGGGTGGTACATACCTTTAATTCCAGCACTAGTAAGCCAAAGGCAGGAGGATTGCTCTAAATTCAAGGCCAGCCTGGGACTAAAGTGAGTTCCAGGTCAGCCTGAGCAACAGTGAGACCCTGGGGGGGGGGGGGCAGGCAGGAGTGGGATTTTTAGAAAGGAGAGATGGCTCAGCAGTTAAGGTGCTTGCCTGGGTTCGATTCCCCAGTATCCATGTAAAGCTGGATGCACAAAGTGGAGCATGCATCTGAAGTTCATTTACAGCAGCTGGAGGCACTGGTGTGTCCATTCTCTCTGTCTCTCCCTCTGCTTGCAAATAAATAAATAAAAATATTTTTTAAAAAGAAAGAAAAAAGAATCTGCCTTAGCATAGCTTGTGAAGGCCATAAACATCACAACACTCAAGGCCTAGCAGGATTACAGTCTTTGAAGACCTTCATCATCACAGGTTTCCCAAGCTGAAACACTACACTATAAACAGGTGTGTGGCCAGTCCCACCACCACTACTCCCCAGGACTTTTCCTAGACCTTATAACCATAGCTTACATTATCTTCCACCTTTCCTAAAAGTCACTCATAAAAAACGTTAGAATATCCTAACTACAGCTAAAGAGATACCCTTACATTTTCATAGCCTAATCAACACAACGGGAGATGGGCTAGAGTGGCTTTCTTCATACTGAAGCTCAGAAACCCAGGAGGTAACAAGACAACCTTGCAGGAAGTTAGGGGCAGTGTCCGGAGAATCCATTCACACATCTGCTTCCCCCTCCCCCCTTTCTCCTAAAGCTTGTTTTCCAACCAATGAGACACTGCTCTGCTGGCTCTTCTTCCCATCCCCCTTCCAGCTCTCCCACTTCACTTCCTGGATCTCATAACTGTAATTCCCCCAGGGTATAAGGACCTCAGGAGCAGCAAGGAGAGGAATAATAACTAACTGAGATTGTTCTCTTTCATTCAGGTAATATACTTCTGGCACAGCACACAGTTTCATCTAACTACTCATTCAATGGAAGGTGTTTACATTAACATGGTTTGGTCTGTTTGAGGCAGGTCCTATGTAGCCAAAGCTGGACTTAAACTCCTGACTTAATTTCTATCAGAAAAGTCCTTACCAGGGCTGGAGAGATGGCTCAGCAGTTAAGGCACTTGCCTCCAGTGCCTAACCCCCCCCCTCAATTCTCCAGGACCCACATAAGCCAGACCCACAAGGTGGTGGCCCTGGTGTGCTCTCTCTCTCTCTCTCTCTCTCTCTCTCTCTCTCTCTCTCTCTCTCTCTCTCTCTCTCTCTCTCTCTGTGTGTGTGTGTGTATCTCTGCTTGAAAATGAATAAAATAAATAAAAAATAATGAATAAAAAGATGAATAAAAAGTAAATAAAATATTTTTTTAGAAAAAGAAGAAGAAAAAGAAAAGTCCTTACCAGGCTAGGAAGATCGCTCAGCAATTAAAGGCACATGCTTGAAAAGAAAGCCTGCAGGCCAGGGTTCAACTCCCCAGTACCCACCTGAAGCCAGAACCAGCCTGAGTCTGAAGTTCGTTTGCAGTAGCAAGCGGTCCTGACATGCCCATACTCGAGTACTCTCACTCTAATAATTTTTTTTTAAGTCCAGTACATAACTGGGTGTGGTGACACACACCTTTAATCCCAGCACTCAGGAGGCCAAGGTAGGAGAACCGCCCTGAGTTAGAGGCCCTGAGACTACATAGTGAATTCCAGGTCAGCCTCGACTAGAGTGAGACCTACCTGGGGGAGGAGAGTCCAGTACAATTTTCTGTTTAAATAATTGCATGGAGCCGGGAGTGGTGGAGCACGCCTTTAATCCCAGCACTTGGGAGGCAGAGGTAGGAGGATCACCATGAGTTCAAGGTCACCCTGAGACTACATAGTGAATTCCAGGTCAGCCTAGAGTAAGACCCTACCTACCTCGAAAAAACAAAAAAAAATAATAATAATAATAATAATTGCATGGATGTCTGGCTATGATGTCACCTGACTGTAATTCTAGCACTTGAGAGGCTAAAACAGGAGGATCAACACAAGAGGACACCTGACCTACATGTGTCCCAAAATCACCAAAAATAAAGTAAAAGTAAATAGCCTAAAATTCCACAGCACACAGTCAGGTGATTGCAGTTCGCACTAATTTAAAAGAATTGTTTTAATCACTTAATCACAGAAACCAATGAGAAGCCAAACAGATCAAAGGCAAAAAATCTACGAGGCACAATTCCCTTCAGAATTTGTGTGTCCTCAAAAAAGCCTGGGCATTTATTTGTAGGACACTCTTACTACTGGAATGTAACAGAAAAATCTTCGCACTTGACACTGTAACATTTGTCCATAGGCTGGCAACACTGTAGCATTTATTCAAATGCCAGCAAATGCTTCTACATAGAAAAGCTATTATTGAGCTCCACATTCAACTTCTATTAAAAAGTTTCAATTCATCCCAACATTGTTTCTTTCTTCCTTTCTTTAGCCTTTGCTGAGTAACCCTGGCATCACTATGTATCACAGCTAGCCTTTAACACACCACAACCCTCCTGCATAAGCCTCCTGAATACTGGGATTGCAGACATGCAGCAATTCATCCAGCTTTTATTTCATTACTATTATTTTCAGGGCTTTGCCAACGTTGTTTAAATTGACTATTATAAGACGATTTTGGATCAATATTACCTGCTGCTACTGAAAATCCCAGTTAAACACACATTTTACAAAGCATGACCCCATAAGCCCACAGAACACAGAGACCAAACTGAAGCTACAAATGCAGGAAATCAGACCAGACTTTATATCCAGAATCCAAAAAATATGCATTGTGGTTATTAAGTTCTAGATTTGAAAATAAATGCCCAACAATAATAACTATATAAATTGTCTTGCAAGGAGCTAAGATTCTTCAAAAATACCACCAGATGCTACTTCAAATACCAACACACTGGGAATGAAGCCTTCTCAGTCTTCCACTAAAACCATAGCAAAAAGGTGAACCTGACCAAGTAAGCATGTAGTGGGAGATTTTGAATTCCTATTAAAGCAGAGGGGGAGAATTAATATTTGTTCCCTACTAAAGCAGAGAGCGATTTGTTCCGCGAGAACAGTATCAAAGGAAACGAGCACAGACAACTGGAGACAACCATCACAGATTTCCTCACAACCTTGAGTTACTCATTGGGGCAGTGAAAGACAGGAAAGATATAGGCAGAGAGCTCGTGGCACGGCTCGATGGTTTACCGTCATCCCTCGGCAATCGGTAATCCTCAGCAAGAATGAACCGTGCACCAAAACCCAGTGTGAAACCCCACCTGCCACTAACCACGAATTCCTCCTTTCCAGACACAGTCTGTACCTAACCGAGAAGTAATGAATAAAACACTCCTTTTTTGTTTGATTGTTCCACTGCCATGTTGCAAGCCAGCTGATACAGTAACTCACAAAGACAAAGTGTGTGTGGCTGTCGTGACCACGCATTGACAATCTCATTGAAAAGCTGGTTACAATTCCCTGGCTCCAAAGCCAACTCAAATCAGGGACACTTAAAGGTCAAAGGCATGCACGCCGGAGCGATCTGCTCCACTTCCCCGATCCCGCCCCCCCCCACACACACACACACAAGGAACAGCGGGGCGAGGACCGAGCGGGTGTCCTGCAGCCACGAACACGCCTGGATCCGGAAGCCCAAGGCCTTCTTTCTCCAAAAGCCCGGGGATCGTGGGTTCCAGCCCCGCCCCGCCCCAACCCCGGCAGGATACTGAACACGGTCCGCTCCCAGGGCTCCAGCATGTACAGCGCCGTGACCAGCAGGTACTGGTAGTAGAACCACGACATCTGTTTCCAGGCCCGAGCCAGCGCCATCCCCGCCGCGCGCCTCCCGCCGTGCTGCAGCAGGACGTCCGTCGGTCCGTCTGTCCCGCGGCCCGCCCGCCGTCCCGCCCGCCACCCCGAGCCCATTGGCCCGATCGGCCCCGCGCGTCACCGTGCACGCCCTGCCCGCGCGCGCGCCCCCGAGCAGCCGCGGTCCCGCCCTGCCCCGCACGGCAGCCTCTCATTGGTCGGGATGGATCACCTCGAACTCCCGCCCCGCCGGGGCCGCTAGCACCCAACCCGGAGAACCGTCCGCGCGCGGATCAAGCACTGAGCATCGAGGTGCCTTGGACACCTCTCCGGGCTGAGGGATTACAGGAACGCATTGGTCCCTTAACCTTGTGCAGCGAACGGTATGGTCTGTGCAGAGAAGGACCGGGATTAAAGAGGGTGTGGACACCTATGTCACCCAGCCAAGGAGTTGCAGAAAGACTGTAGAAGTGGTGCATGCATCAGCGCTTTCCTCTTGGCCTACCCAGGCGCATGTCTGAAAACACACCCACATAGGCTAACATCCCACCATGGATTCCTTAACCTAGAGACAAAACTTAGCTCTCAGCCCACCTCTTAGTGGCTGTAGGTACGGACCAGGTAGGTCAAGGTCAAGAGAAGGGCACTGATTTAGTGGATTTTACAGGTGACAGACAGGTAACAATGACAGAGGTCTTGGTGGGCTGATGACATCTAGAGAGTTTCCTGCCCGCAAATGGACCAGCAGTATCCACCTCTTCATTGGCAACCCACGCACTGTCAGTATGTGAAATGACACAATGAAATGTTTGAGTTTCTAGGCTAATCAGCTTGCTTGAAATAGCAAGTGCTCCTTATGAGCAAGGCAAGACCTTACAAATAAAAATAGGCTGAGACCTGCTTTCACAAGGTAGACCTGTTTTCACAAGCTTCCAGTCTACCAGGGAAGATAGGTGTTGCAGTCAGCTCCACGTTACTGGAATGAACATCCAACCAGTTTATGGAAAGAAATGAGTTTCTTTCAGGCTTAGAGTCCAGGGGAACACCGCCAATGGCAGAAGAAACTGGCTCCCTTTCATAGGTCCAAGCAGAGAAACCACCAACAGCCAGCATCACAAACCTCTAATAGCCAGAACTCAAACTGCTCTCCACACACTTTTGGGCTGGCATCAAGATCCACTCCCAGAACACACCTGGGGCTGGACCCCAGGATCCACCCCCAAAGACACCTCCTCCTCCAGCCACTGGGCTGGAGACCCAAGTTACAAGCTTAATTTTAATAAAACACCTGAGTCTATGCGGCCATACATTTACCCTATCCCATTCAGACTACCTCAATAGGCTAACTGAAAACAGTGTTAAAGGGTATATGGATGTTGTGTGTAAATAAATAGTCCAGAGAAAATCATCGGGGTTGTAAAAAGGCTTGGGGAGGGTTGGAGAGATGGCTCAATGGTTAAGGTGCTTGCCCGATAAGCCTAAGGACATAGTTTCAATTCCCCAGTGCCCACATAAGCCAGATGCACAAGATGGTGCATGCGTCCGGAGTTCACTTGCAGTATTACAGTGGCGCCCATTCTCTCCCTCTCTCCCTCCCTTTCTCTCTCTCCCTCAAATCAAATAAATAAAATACTAAGAAAAAAAGGCTTGCACTTGAGCTGAAGACTGAAGGGCAATTAGAATGGATGCATGAATAGGGTTGGGGGGGAGAGGACTACAGTTTGTTTATGAGAGAGAAACAGAAAGACCATAGGCATAAAAAAGCCTCCTTCGTGTGCAAAGAAACTCCAGACATGTGCACTACTTGTACATCTGTGGGTACTGGGGAACTGAACCACAGCCAGTAGGCTTCACAATCAAGCACCTTTACCTGCTGAGTTACTCCCCAGCCTAGTTTTGTTTTTGAAACAAAGTCTCTCATATAAACCTAGGATGGCCTGAAACAGTAATTCTTCACAGAATTACTGAACAGTAATTCTTTCCTGCAAAGCCTAATAGGTTCAATTCCCCAGTACCCACATAAAGCCAAATGCACAAAGTGGCGCATGAATCTGGAATTCATTTGCAGCAGCTAGAGGCCCTGGCAAGCCTTTTCTCCTGCCAACCCTCCCTCTCTTTTTCTCTCTTCTCTCTCTTCTCTATCTCTGCTTGCAAATAAATAAATAATTTTTAAAAGATTAAAAAGAGAAGCTGGGGAATTAAACGTGGGCTGTCAGGCTTTGCAAGCAAGCTCCTTTAACTGCTGAGGCATTTATCCATCCCTTTTTTCTTTTTTTTTTTTTTTTAATTTATTTTGAGGCTAGCCTGGGACTACAGGAGTGAGACCCTACCTCCAAACTACCAAAAAAAATTTTTTTTTATATTTACTTAGAGAGAGAGAGAATATGGGTGTTCCTGGGCCTCTTATCATAGCAAATGAACTCCAGATGCATGTGCTACTTTGTGCATCTGGCTTTATGTGGATACTGGGAATCAAACCTGGGCCAGCAGGTTTTGCAAGCAACTGTTTTTAACTGCTGAGCCATCTCCCCAGGCATTTTTCTTATTTGTTTTTTTGAGGTAAGGTCATGCTGTAGCCCAGGCTGACCTGGAATTTACTATGTAGTGTCAGGGTGACCTTGAACTCTTGGCCATCTTCCTACCTCTGCCTCCCCAGTGCTGGGATTAAAGGTGTGTGCCACCATGCCCAGTTCATCACTAGTTTATTTTTTAACTTTTTGTTGATAACTTCCATAATTAAAGACAATAAACCATTACGATTCCCTTCCTACCCTCCCTC
>PVHP010041469.1:0-15415 GCA_004024765.1 Zapus hudsonius | reverse complement strand
AGTGTGATTTGGACTGTCCTGTCTGGTTCCTTCCTAGCTGTCACAGTCTGCTCCATGCAAACCAGACACAGTTGATGGAAGGAACAGGATTTATTTGAAGTTTACAGATTTAGGGAAAGTTCCATAATGGTTAAAAACTGGCTCCCTTTCACAGATCCAAGCAGAGACTACCACCCAGCACCACAAGTAAGCACCAAACAGCAGAGAACTCAAGCTCAAGTGCTCTACATACCTTAGGCTGGAATTCCAGATCCATCTGCAGTAACACCTTAGGGCAGGGCCCTAGGATCCACCCACAGTGACACCTCCTTCAGCCAGATGGCTGGAAATCAAAGTTACAAGCTTCAATAAAACTCTTGAGTCTATTGGGGGACATCCATTCGAATTATTACATTAGCCAATTGAGGAAATGAGCATTAATAGCATCTTCACTGTTGGGAGTAAGCCTTTGGAAAAAAAAACTCTGTTATACTCTAAACTGGATATCTAGGTAGGTTGATTTTCATTCATTCATGGTAAAATACCATGCAGCAGGTACCAGCTCAGCCACAATGAGGCCACTGTATAGGTGAATTGGAACTCATGGCTAGTAACTATAATATGGGTGAGGGAAAAAATGAGGTGTTGGCAGAACGTATCAGTAGGGCCCTGGGTGCTATAGGATACAAAGGCACACAGTGGGGGTGGGAATGATTTCTGGTTAGGGAACCGCACCTGCAAAGCCTAGCCATGTATGAGAGGCACTTCTGCTCTAACCCCCATTTCTCAGACAAGAAAACTAAGGCCTATAGACCGGTATGAAGGAAACTGCTCAATATGTTAATCCTGTCTGTGTGACAATTTATACCAAAGAACTCAACATTCCTAAAAGCCAACTTAGCTTAGCTTAAATTTAGACCAAGACTATCTAGGAATAATATAGCTTACTTATCTCAAACTCACATTAATTAATTAATATTGTAGCCCTCTGAAATATTCAGTTTTATAGAAATCTTTGTAATAAAGGCTCTAGAATAGATTCAGTTCAAAGTGCTAACTTTCTTAAAGAATGCTATATACTGACCTCCACACTTAGCCTTCATTTAATCTATGTTGATACATTTAAAATACATATGTAAGTAAAGCCGCTTTAGAAACCATAGTTTTACAAAAATATTGGCATCTGAAAAAAGCTAGATGTCCACAGGAGGTTTTTCTTTCTTGAATTAGACAATATTCTCATCAAATCATATGAAAAAGCTATAGAGTGCCAATTAGATATAGGATATTGCCCTAGATTTTAGATGATAGCCTAATTGTGCTTTGGCTTTTCATGAGTGTTGAAATCCAAGCTAATTTCGGAGCTGTTTCTCATGAAGAGAGGGCAGCTGTGGCTGATTTATTTGAATGCTTCAAGACATTTAAAAACAGTTTTTGTAATTCAGCAGAGAATTAGTAAATCCTTGCGGTGCATACTCTCTAGAGCAGTCTAAGCTCTCCATGTCCGTCTTGGACACTCGCTGTGGGACCATAACTTGCATTTTTGCCAGTATGCATGCCTCTAGACAATCCTCATGAAAATCCCTCCTCATGACACCCGTCTCCTACCTCAAAGTGTCAGTCACTCTGCTTTTATCAAAGTAAAAACCCTCTATGCAAGGCCTGCCTGGGGAATTTAGCTTCCCTATGCAGGCTGTCTGTTCTGAGGACATTCTGATCACCCACAGTACTGTACCTCCTGCTACAATGCTTCAGTCTTCTTCTCTGAACCCCCTGACTCTGCAAGTCTCCACTACTCTACGACTCCCTCACATACTCCAAATATTCATTGAAATATGTTTTGATAATCCCAGTTCTTTCTTTCATCTAAAATTGAAGATTTAGCACTTACCAGGTAATCGTGAAAAATTAGAACTAACGGGGACAGGAGTGATGCCATTTGCCATTTTTTATACAGATTCTCCTCGTCTTTACTTCATAGACCTCTACTGAGTTAGGCCTGAGAGTGCCTACCATTTTCTTGACCTTGTAGCAGCCAAGTAGGCAGGGACTAAGTCACCACATCTTTAAGATAGAAACACCTGCCCTACCTACTTCAAAGGGTTGTTCTGAAGACCTCCTGTAACAATGGAAGATTAAACGGTTCATGCATTCTAGTATATGTGTATTAGATGCCCCGATGCATAGCACAGACCCCACTTCTTCCAGAATTTAAAAGTATGTTTTGGGGAGCTGGGAAGGTGTCTCAGTGGTTGAAAGCACTTGTTTGCAAAAACTGTGGGTCCAGTTCTGGCTCTATGTGAGTGTCTAATACCCACATAAAGCCAGCCCCACAATGTGACACATGTGTCTGGAATTAGTGGGCAGTGGCAAGAATAGGCCTGAATATTTTATTTCTCTCTCTCTCTCTCTTTCTCTCTCTCTTTCTTTCTCTCTCTCTCAAATAAATAATAAAACACTATTTCAAAAAAAGTATAGTTTGGGGTTAGGGAGTGAATTCAGTTGGTAAAGTGCTTTTTCTGTAGAAGCCTGATGACTTGAGTTCAATCCCTAATACCCACATAAAAATGCTGGGCATGGTGGTAGGCATTTGTATTGCCAGCACTGGTAGAGACAGGCAGATTTCTGGGGCTCACTGGTCATCCAGCTTAACATAATGTGTGAGTGTAAGACCAATGAGAGAAATGGTCTCAAAAAAGGTGGACTAAGTTTCTGAGGAATGACACCTGAGGTTGACTTTCACATGCACACACATTTATGTATACACACACATACGTGTACCCTATACACAAACATGTATACATACATGTACACACATAAAAGTATATCTCTCTGCATTTAGGAGAACTAGATTTCTCATTTTCTTTAATATAAGTGGTTGGGATTGTGGGCAATACAGCAGAATGGATGTGTGAATGATCTTCAGGTTCTATGCAGGGCTTGGAGGCCTGAGCTAAATCTTTAGCTTCATTTCTCCCAGAGAAAATGGTCCACAGATCCTTGTTAGAGAAGTGAATCTACTTCCTATCTTGGCCTTGAATGGGCTAACTTTGTGTTTTTGATGTGTATACTTCCAATTTCAGGCATTCTCAAACCTAACTTTGCACTGCTCATCACTCAGAACATATAAATGCCAGCAAAGGCACCGAAACCATTGATAGTTAGTATTTTTCACATTCATTTGCTGAATGAGAGTTTTGGATAGGTTAAAAACAGAAGATCTGTCAGATAAAGAGGTCTGTGGGCTCTCAAAACATCTTAGTGTTAAAACAATAATGACTTATTTCATTTGTCCACGGCACACTAATGATATGAGCTAACTGCAGATCTGCTAGGGTATAATTAATGCCTGTTAGTGCATGGATAACTACACATTATCTCCACTGGAATCACTAGGAAGGATGCAGAACACTAGGCAAATATCCCACTACTATCTCTTGGTATCAATAACTCAAGTGATCTTTATAAATCTGTCCCCCATCATCATGTCCTTATTCCGGACCTTTGTCTAGCACTTTAAAAACTTGGAGGAACAATAAAACTCTGCAGTTAAAAATTTTAAAACAATGAAAGCAGAAAAGCTGTGCAGTGTGATTCTGTTGAGCGTGGCTGGTTTTCATCACTTCCTTCATTAACAGCTTTGCACAACATTCCATTCCCTTCCATCCAATATCAGGAGTAGTTTTGCTTTGTGGAGAGTTGAAGCAAGGTTTAACTTAAATGAATTTGGAAACCTGTCTGGTTCACAAATGGACTCACAGTTTAAAGGTTCTAAATTTAGTCTAATAAATATCCTTTGAGTTTCTCAACGTGAACACACAATAATGGAGCGTTCCCATTTGCTGATCACATTTGACTTGCCTCCCCATCAGTTTGCATCTGGTTTCACCAAACTTGACTTTTCTACAGTCCGTCTAGCGCTCAGCTCACTTCCCCACTCCTTACACACCTGCTCTCCTGCAAAGCAACTGCAGCCCAGAAGATGAAAACCCTCTCAGCATTTTCATAGTTAACAACAGGACTACAAAACAGAAAATAACAGCAGGAATCCGAAGCCAGGGCTTTTATTGGACTAACTAACGATATAAATAAAATGGTCCCTGACTGAGCTACAGAGAATCACAGTCTCTTTATCAGGCCATAGAAAACTGATCCAGGAGGGCAATAAATACGGCACATAACAGAGAGGAATTAAATGATTAGGCCTGAATTAACACCCTGTTTCTGAGCCTCACTTAGAGTTCCATGGCCCCAATGAAGCACTGCAATTCACACACACTCAAGGCCCATTTAATTTTTATTTCAAGCTAGTTCAGACGAAGGGATTACCTATAACTCCCCCTAGTCCATTGGATAAGTCTTGAAGTAACAACACTGATCCTGTCTAGATAGCTGTGAGGAAAACAGACTGTGCTATTGGAATCAGAGTCTCTATAGAAGCCTGCCTCCAAGACAATGCATTCATTGGAAGAAGCAAACCTCCATCTCTGGGAAAGTGACAAGGCTACCCTTGATGGGAAAATAATGAATTAGTTAAAGCAACTTGATTATATTTGATAGTATTACTATCAGAACTTGACGAATGTTGGTTAGCAATGCTTTTGTTGTTGTTATTGTTTGTTTTGACTTGTTGAACGATAGCTTTAATATGCCAAAGTTTGGGCTGCAAAATGGGATTGAATCTCACCTTGGAGGATAATATATGGAGATGCCATCCTCTGTTGTTCCACTGGCTATATGATAAGGGAAGTGCATTTAACTTGGGCCTATTTAAGGAAACTTAACACTGTGCTCTGCCTTTCTATCTATACAAAGGCCTTAGAGCAAGAAATCCAAGGATGGCATCACTTGGTACAATGAGGATCTAAATTCAAGCCCAGCTTGTGCTACATGGCAAGACACTATCTTAAAGGGGAATAAAAGATAAAAGAACAATAAACTCATTGATAGCATTAGAGGAAGACTCTACTATGCCAGTGAAATATATAGAAATTCAGAAGAAACGGAGTTAAAAAGATACTATGTATATTTGTGACTTAAAAAGATACTTAAAATGCAGACATACTATAAGGCAAGATCCTTAAGAGTCATGGGGTAATTTGGAACATTTACTAGATGTTATGTAATGTGTTATTTACTTCCTCAACACTCACCATGTTCTGTAAAGTGGACATGAATATTTATATTTACAAATAAGGAAATTGAAGATTTGATCTTAACATAATCGCCCAAGTTCATACAAAACACTGTAAGGCTGACATTCAAATCATACTGGAACAAGCTAACTCCCAAATTGGACCTTTCCATCAAGTCTATGGTTTGAGCTGCTTAGGACTCCTGGCCCCAGTGGACCTTTGACTTAGAATCTTCTAGAATGCCCAGAGAAATCAGCCATCATGTAGAAGGATGAGACTAGTTCAGTGTAGTTGCAAAGGGTAGGGAAAAAGACACTCAAAAAATTTGCTCTGGGTGAGAAAACCCATTCAAAAGTCCCAGGAAATCCATGTATAAAGAGTTGAAGAGATTCCTCTGGGGGCAGATAAAGCTGCCCTCTGCCAGTGCTTCAGCATGTCACCCCTGAATCCATGGAGCCATAAAGCTCCATGACCCCAGAAGAGAATAGGAAGATTATTCCATATTCCCAAGAATGAGCTTTGATCATATGTAAGTTTCCCTGACAGTCAGTGCAGCAGAACACTTAGCTATGTACATGACAGAAAGGGACGCCTATTCAATGGAACCTTCACTCTCAGAATGCTTTGAAACAAAATTGCTGCACTTATGTGTAAACTTACACTCAAGTTTACACATAAGGACCTTCACTGGAACAGTCAAACAATTTTCTTATAAAGAAATCTCAATTAAAAGGCCTGGCCTTAAAGATAACATTGTACAGAAATTGTACAACAATTTTCTTTTTGTGGCACTGAGAATCAAATCTATGGCCTTGCAGAAGCCAGACAAATTCTCTACCAATAAGCTGTATCCCTAGCCCAATAATATTTTATAAAAAGATAATAACTCATCTATGTATTGGTGATAGATTCATATTAATTGAATCATGTTGAGTAGTATCTGTTGAATTATGATTGGGCACTTAGTAGGCAGGGGAGTAGCTAATTTCATGTCTACCCAATACCCTTGTATATCACCAGTTACCCAATAAATTAATTAAAATGTTTTTGACATTTAAATTAACATTACATGGTAATAATTACATCTATTCCTTTATGAGTGATAAATTTCTTGAAATTTTATGCTTTGAGAGAAGGTCTTTGTTTACTAAGAGGGGATATTAAAATGATTTAACTGAGTTTGATTTGAATGATGAAGGTTTTGTTCCTTGGCCAGTAACTCTTCAGCAAAGGTCAGATGGTCCTGCTTGCACTTAGTTATGGTTTCAACAGTAATAACAAGGCCCTTCAGATCCTCTGGCCCAGACAAGATCATAGTCTTCTCTTTGACCTTCCCTTTTCATTGGTGAATGAAGTAAATTATATTGTACTGTGTCAGCAATAAGAGCCAAAGTATATGTTTGAACTTGAGTCTTCCTTTACTTGACTCTTTGTCTGTCTGCCAGATAGATCAGCTTGAGTACTTTCTCTACCCATGCAATTTTTAAGTGTTGCCTTTTGTAATTTGAAGCTATGACTTATGTTTTAAGAATTTACATAAAAATGGTCAAAACATGGGCTGGAGAAGTGGCTCAGCAGTTAAAGGCACTTGCTTGCAAAGCTTGATAGATTGGATTCCCCAGCCCCCATGTAATTCACTTGCAGAGGCAAGAGGCACTGGCCTGCCCATATTCACTCTCTGTCTTCTCTCAGACAAATAAGTAAATAAAATATTTTTAAATGGTCAAAACTAGAAACAAAATTATGAATTATCAGAACCTTTTAACTACATAGCTATAGGAGTAGCATATGATTTTATGTCAGAAACTTCTTCCTTTAAAATTGTAAGGTATTTGCATTTTTGAGTAAATGACTAACCAGTAGACGGACCAATTTCACCATTTTATAAGCTGTGTAACTTTTTTTTTAATCTCAATTTCATCACCCAATGTGAGAGAAGTACTACCTTACATAATCAATATGAAAATCAAACGAGCCAAAAGTGAGAATTGTAAAAACAAAGTGATATGCAGGTATGAAGTCTCGCTATTCATGATTTCAGTAGACTGACTAGGGTATGAAGGTCTTATACTTGCTTGGTAGCATTTTGTTATCCATCCGTAAAGCCCTCCACTCTCCCTGGCTTTATTTTCACAATGAAGCATTGATTCCAAGTAGGTTCAACCCACAATGCAGAGCTACAGAGCTGCTTCGAGAACCACATTGCCAGACTATGGCCAGCTCCTGACTCTTGTTCTGAACTCTTTCATATTTTCCTCTTGACCTGGATTGTGCTAATGTAAAATTACTCAGGGATTTCTTTTTTTTTTTTTTCCAGTTCCTCCACTTTCCTCCCATTGAAGTAGAAACCAGGCCCAACCTTGCTTAGCTTCCAAGATTGGAAGGGATGGAGCCCATTCAGGGGTTATGACTGCAAACAAGATCCTCTCTGCTCTTCTCTAAGAACCCCAGAGAAGCTGCTTTGGAGGCGTATCCCCTGAGGCAGGTCTCAGCTTGTCTCTTTGTACATGGGGCTTATTGGTCTTGCGATTTAAAACCACTCTGTCCACTTAGAGTATTTACTTAGTTTCTGCTTCTCCTCAGAGATGTCTGTTCCAGAAGAAAAAGGGCAGCGTTTGTCTTTTTCACCATAGTCCCCTGGGCTGAGGGCACTACCCAAAATATAGTAAGAAACCCAGTGAATACTTGGTGAATGACCAGATAAATTATAACAAATAGAAAAGGTCACATTCGATGCCATTTAAAGCAGTTAGGTCAGGATATAATTTTTGCTACTTTCCCTATGGAAACTTAACATTTCCCTAAATTCTTATAATAAAAATTTCATCAGTTCAGTACTCAGTGCTATTAATTTTTTAGTCCCCTCACTCTTGTTGTTAGGGCCTAAGAAGAAGCCAAACTTGACTGAGGTTTTAAAAAATATTTTTTTTCATATAATTTTAAAATATACTCACTAGGGGAAGGCTCATAAAATTCAGTTTCAGCCACAATCTGGACTATGGGCTGCCAAGCGCTGCATAAATAAATCATGAAGTCATTTTGGCATCCTGTGGGCCAGAAGGAATAGCTTCCTCAGTAGATTTAAAGAGACATGGTTCTAAAAGAAACAGGAGCAAGTGAGTGATTATGTACTCTCGTATTATTCTTTGGAATTTTGGGGGGGAAATCCTTAAAATGGTAAATCATGTACTTTACCCAAAATAGATTCTTAATTTTCCTCTTTAATTGGAATCCATTATGGACTTGAAGGAATTCATTTCAATATTCTCAACAAATGCCCCTTCCTACTTGGCAAATTCTAGCAGCTAGAACAGGTCACAGGACATTTGTAATCACATATGTGCAGTATAGGTCCAGATAAGTCAGAGGCCATGATTGGTGGCGAAGGGTCTCTGAGCACAGTAGATAATAAAGGATTGTCTGGCCAGGAATCAGAATCCTTCTCCTGATCTCCAAAAAGGAAAGGAAAAAAGCAGCTCCAAGGTGTGCAGAAAGCTTTTTCTCCAAATTGTTCATAAAAAGACACCAATGATGGCCAAGGCGGAGGGGTGGGGGACAAATTACAGTATGTGGTTTATGAACTATTGATTTAAAAGCGGTGCCAGCAAAGTGCAGGCACATGCAATACCCAGCTCACTCAGAGGAAGCTTCCTGACATACGCAATACCTGTAGGAACATACATTCAGGCACAGAAACACCAGACAGGCCCACTCACACCCCTACACACACACACACACACACACACACACACACACACACACACGTGTGCACAAGTGTGTGCATGTGCACACAGTGATCCACACAGGGTCTCGCATGCAGCCCAGGCTGTTCTTGAACTCCTACTCTTCCTGCCCTGATCTCCACACACAGCTGTGTAAACCTTTTCTTGATGAACGTTCCCTTTGGCCTTGTCTTTCATGTAACTGTGACAAAAAATCAAAAATTTATAGGTAACTCCTTTTGTGCTGGATATTCGCTAAAACCCAGCCAATTTAGCTGTTACTCTCAAGAAGAAATTTCTTATCTGCCCATTATCCGAGTCTGTCTCAGTCAGCGGCTGATAGACCCTCTTTGGATTATTAACCAGTTAGTTTCTCCAGAAAAGAGGTCATTAGCTTCGAACATTACTCAGGGGTGTCAGGAGATGCAAGCATCAGCTCCTCCCATTCTGGTCTATCTTTAATTTAATCTCTCGATTTTTTTTAGCTCTCACTGTCGGCTGGCTTCCACTTAATAACACATTTTTATCTGTTAGTGGTGGTGGTGGTATTTTTTTCAACCACTCAATAGCCAATGTAATGATTACAGAAGTGACAGATTTCACTTCTCAAGTATCAAAATCTAGGAACAGTGAAAGAGATTCCAGGCAGTTATAGGTTAAGGATCATTTGCATAAATTAGCAAATTTTGCAAATGAATTCATCTAGTGAGAAGGAAGACACGGGACACTGCATTTTAATAATTGACATTCCACATGAAATGCAATGTTCTTGGGGAGGAAATTGAGCTCCAGTTGCTATTAGAAGCAGTGGACCAGCACGAGTGGGCAGAAGGACCCTCCCCCACGCTGAGTGATTGCCCGATGCCAACTCCCCACCCGGTTCTGATGGTTCTGATCCAGGACGCTGGCTGAGAGGAGCCCCCAGAGGCATCTGCCCAAGGCCGAATGGCCCAGGAAATGAAAGTAACCGGCTTCATGCTCAACTTTTCTGAATTAATCTTTCATTTTCTGTTTGATTTGGCAGCAGCCCCACCCCCACCCTGCCTTTTCAGTTTTATGAAACACTTAAGGAATTATTGAAATATATACAGTGTGAATAAAAATTGTAAATTGCGCAGTGTGGAGGTCGTCTCTCATAATGTTGGTTAAATTACAAATAAAGATAAGTGGGCCATTTTGCTGCCTCTTCCTGGCTTAATTTGTTTAAGAACTTGCCACTTTGTTAATATGAGGGAGGATGCCAAATGAATGCCTTTCCTGAGGTATTAGTCAGCCGGTCAAAGTCAGGGTATCCAGCATGTTGGAAATACAAACTGCTCACACAAGTAATCTGAGAACTGGAAACAGGTCCATCTATAATCGTGTTTCCTGGCATAATTTATAATTAACATAAAATGAATTAAATCACTCACTCGATAGACTTTTTTCCAAGTTCATGTAGAGTAAGTGTGTCATATCAATTAATTCTCAATGAACTGCAACAGCCAATAAAATGTCTCCCAGACCCTGGTAATAGACCAAGGTATTGATGGAAGTGGGGGGCATTGTCATTAACAAGAGACTGAAATCACAGAGAGGGAAGAGGCAGACAGAGTTCTTTCTTAGAAGGGAAGCGTGTTTACTGCTAAGCTGCCTGTTGTTCTTCCCAAATTGTTAAGCTTCCTGTCTGTTCTCACTTTTCACACTGCTCGCCTTTTAATTTTGCCTTCACACAACTCCATTCTCTGAGTGTGATGTCTGCTTTGTGGGGAACCTAACTGGAAAAAGCTAGTACACATGAACAAGTTACTCAGAGTCAGATGGAAAGGACGCGTTAGACTTTCATATCATTAACACGCTTTCAATGTCTTTTCTGGATGTTCACAGCCACAAAGAATTGGTATATATAACATCGTGTAACTAGGTCCCTGCTCTGCAGAATTCAAACAGGCATCTTAACTGAAATTTCGGGTTGGGTATTGTTCATTTTTCACTGCATTAACCAGTTGGTTTGGGGACTCTGTGTATAAGCAAAGCCCAAATGCCACACATAATTTTGTTGATCATAAATGATTTTATGACACAGAAACCAGTGTCCATTGGATTTACCACTTCCAAGCTTGTGTTAAAATGATACTTCACTTAGCATTTTCTCAGCAGTCACACCTGTTAACCAGAGATGTTTAGGATTTTACACACATTTTTCTTTCCCCTAGGGAATACTAGTTGATCCCTGGGTTGAATACATTTGATAGTTGGAGAGGGCAATCCTTTTCTATGCCTCCATCTGTACGCTTACAGAAATATCCAATACAGGGATCCTGACAAGCCAGTTGGTGTGTGTAATGAGTTACCATGGCTCTTCTCCCAATAAAGGGTGTGTTCTGACTGCTTATTTATAGACCAATAAAGAGAAATTTCCACTGTTCTCTTCAGCAAGCTGAGGATAAATAGCTCTTCCGTTTCTAACATTTAACGTTCACAGACACAAAAACAACTGCTCTGAATATTAAGCCAACATTTTTCCCCGATGGAGGGAGAAGAAATCTTTGAAACAATGGAGGGCTAGATATCATCTTTCTCATTTTAGAACCATTTTATTGCAACTTGTTTTCCCTAAGGAAGAAATGCTGTAGGTGTCATCTGGGTATGGGGTACAGGACCCACTCATGTGCTTCCATATTTTCTCTGTGACCTGAGAGTCTAGAGCTCCAAGCAAGAAACCTTAGATTCTTGAAGACCAAGCAGCCGCAGTCACAAATGCCATCCGCAGAGGCTGCGGCTGCTGGCTTGAGCAGCTCTTTACAAGGACGCACAGCAAATGCTTCTATTTTCACTTTCTAGAGCAAGGAAGGGCATAAATTATTCCTAATTCTTGAATCTGTGATGAAGTGGCCATCTGGTCCGATAGTATGGTGACAATGATATAGGGGTGGACACTCTACCCTTGGTCTACTTCACAGAAAAGGACAATAGGACATATTTTAAAATGTCAGGATCCATCAGAACAATAGTCGAGAAAGTTTACATTTATGAAAATAGATAATATTAAAGATACATCACCATGCAAATATAATCATGGTTTCTGGGCAGCTGACTTAAATTAAGAGCAAAAATGAATGTTTCTAATTAAAAATGTGTTATTTCTTCTCCTGCTATGTTGTCTATGTCTGTAAAAAGAATCATTAACATACTACTTTTGGGAAGTTGTGTCACAAACAAAGCCCAACTGTCTTCTTCAATCTTTTGACACATGTATAATGAATTCTTGGCTGTAGATATATGATGAGTTTAGCTACTTCTAAGCAGTTGTTAGAAAAAAATGGTATTCCCCCCCACATTGATGTTCATCACTAAAGAAGGTATATACATCATTCATTGTTGTGGAGACAATTGAACAACAAGTGTGTGAGTTTAAGGCACTTAGTTAAGTAAGGGGCTGATTTATTTGTTTATACTTGAAGTGCTGGGGATTGAACTGAAAGTCCTCACATATGCTAGGCAGGTGCTCCACCGCAGATCTACATCCCCATCCCTAGAGAATTTCATTTTTTGGAACATGTGTGTCTAGTAAGTGTGGTGTGTGAATATATAGTGTATGCACTTGTGTGCCCGTGCAGATGCCATGCCCTGTGCATGATTGCAGAGGCCAGAGAAGAAGGTCTGGTGTCCTCTCTATCACTCTTCCACATTGCTTCTTTGAGAAGGTAATCACTGAACTAGAGTTGCCATTTTGGGTCAAGGTCAAGCTGGCTGACCTACTGACCCTAGCAATTCTGTCTCTGCTCTTCTGCAGGACCGGGTTTCCAGGAATGTGTGTGTGTGTGTGTGTGTGTGTGTGTGTGTGTGTGTGTGTGTGTGTATGACATTGACCAGTATTTTAAATGGATCCTGGGACCAAACTCCAATGCTCTCAGGTCTTCATGCTCCTGTGGCAAGTGCTCTTACTCACTGAGCCATTTTCCCCAAGTTCAGATTTTTTTTTTCAGTTTTTAGTTTTTTTGATGTAAGGTCTTGCTGTAGCCCAGGCTGATGTGGAATTGGGTCAGAGTGGTCTCAAACTCATGGTGGCCCTCCTACCTCTGCCTCCCAAATGTTGGGATTAAAAGCATGCACCCCCATACCTGGCCAAATTCAGTTCTTAAACAGCCTCCATTTAAATTGCTTTTCATGCTTTTTTATTCATTTTTTTTGATGAATACTGACTGAGTACTTTCAATGTACCAAGCACTGAATCTGGTTCTTTGATGTTTCCTTGGAGTAAGAGATGTCCAGGACAGGGGGCTGGAGAGATGCTCAGTGGTTAAAGGTGTTTGCCTGTAAAACCTGATGGCCTGGGTTTGATTTCCCTGTACCCATGTAAAGCCAGATGCACAAAGTGACACATGCATCTGGAGTTTGCAGTGAGTGGCAGGAGGCCCTGGTGTGCCTATTCTCTCTCTCTCTCTCTCTCTCTCTCTCTCTCTCTCTCTCTCTCCTTGCAAATAAAAATAAAAAATGATGTCCAGGATGAGTGAAATGAACGTGTGTGTCTGTGGGGTCACTTGCATAGAGGATTGATATGTGGGACCTGGGGTGGGTTGAGGAGAGAGACCCACCTGGGAAGCTGAATGTGGAGGTGGCATGTGCCTATGTTCTGGCCAGCCTGGATAGCATGTGTCACCTGCAGGACTCCTTTCCATAGAGCGCATGTACCATCTGCTGACTACAGTAAGCTAGTCCACTGTACAACACGTGCTCAATGCCAGCAATTCTCTGGTGAACTTCCAGCCCTTCGATGCTAGATTGAATGGCTGAGGCATCCACATTCCTGGATTGGGCAAGTACTTGGTTCTCTCTAGGATGCAGATGGGCACTACTGCATTACCCATCCCTATCATGTAAGCCAATCCAAGAAATTCCTTTTTATAATATATATGCTCAAATGTTCTGTTGCTTTTGTTTTGCAAGAGAACCCCGCCTACTAAAGGGTCTCACTGAAGTGTAGGGGAGGAAAACTAGAATGTATGTTGATGGTCCTAAAGTATCTGATGAGCGTGAATTTGGTAGGAATGATTTCTAACCACACAACAATTACCTATGCAAACCCAGAGGCATAATTGGGCCTCTGCTGCTGTGGGAAGCCAGTCAGGCTACCATCAGGTGTGACAAGTGAGAGGCTGAGGTAGGAGACGGCTTCCTAGGTGGGGTGATGCTAATGCAACCTGGAGATGATGGGATAGGCAAGGATGCAGAAGACTGAGGAAACAGCCATGGTCCAAGCAGTCAAAGTCCCAAGTCCTGATATGCACAGCACAGCGTCGGAATCTTAAGAATAATGATACCTCCAAGTTTTAGTAGAAAACAACTTGGGGATGTAAGTCTTATTATTTTAGTGTCCAATACATTTTTCTGTTCAGAATACCTCAATGCTTTTTTTCTAGGTTGACCTTAGATTTTGAAAGTCGCTATGCTTTCCTTTCTTTTCCTTTCCCTTCCATTCCTTCCCCTCCCCTCCTCTCCCTTCCTCTCCCTTCCCCTCTCCTTTCCCTTCCTTATTTCCTGTGTGCGTTTGTGCCTGCAGGTGCATGCGTTAGAAGAGGGGGGTCTCTAATTGGCCAGGCAAACAGCAGGGTTCCTTCTGTCTCTTCCACCCCCTGATATTTTTATGTGGGCAGTGGGTCATGAACTCAGGTCCTCATGCTTGCAAGGCTAGCATATTTCCAACTGAGCTATCTCCCCAGCCCTTCTTTTTCTTTTTGAAGTTTAAGAATGTAGCTCAGTGACTAATTACTAAGTATTCTTTGTTGCCAAGAATTCATATTCACCATGCTCAGAGCTGCTGCTTGTTACCTTTTTGGCACTCATCCTGCTTCTTTCTGCTATTTCCCCACTAACACCCCCATTCCCTGGAGCTCGTCCAGTTCACTGACACCTTTCCCACTCCCACCACCAACAGCCGACAAGCCCAGCTAAGTGCACTCCAAGAATCTGATCTCTACACCATGACATCATCACATCCAGTCCGCCTGTGCTACTGCAGTGGCTTCCCCGCTGCTGCTTCAAATGCAAATCTGTCTGTCACCACGCTGTGAATCCCATGCAGATTCTGCATTGACTTTGGAACAAACTTGTGCTCTGGCCACTGTCCATGTCCTCATCCTCATCTCCCATCTTCTGTTCCCACAAGTGTATATCACAGATGAAGTCACCATTTTAGCGTCACCTTTCTTTCCCCAAATGTAGCCTTCTCTTGGAATCTTCTGGCTTCTCTTATGATGCCTCCATCTACGTGAGCAAGGTCTCCTGCTTCTTTTCTAAAAGTTGGCCTGGAGAGAACCAAGCCCTTAGTCATGGCGAGAGATTGCCAGATGGTCTCAGCTCCACACTCGTCCTCCTCTCACTCCTCGATAGCCCCTTGCCTTGCCCAGGGTCTTTGTTCCCTTAGCTGGATGATTGCCATTCCTTTTCCCAACACAGGAGAAATTCTCTTAATAGTCTCACCCTTGTTTGAGAAAGCATTCTCATGCTATGTTCTCTGTGAACAATGCCTCTCATTCCTAGTTTCCTTTTGTAGGTGCTACATGAGCTGCCAGGGGAAATTGGTCAATGATATTTGGA
>PVHP010041468.1:0-15420 GCA_004024765.1 Zapus hudsonius | reverse complement strand
GAGTCTGTGTGAGAAATTGCACAGACTGAGGCAGTTGCTTCAAGGAAGTCTGCCCGTTGGAACAGGCTGTGCACTCCAAGTCTTTGTGTTCTCGGCTGCTCCCTTACCTGCTCATGGCTCTAACTCATTGTTTCTTTCTAGTTCATTGAGTCCACCTTCAGGAAAACAGGGAATAAACTATGATGATTTGTTTCCCAAAAGAAAATGAAAAATAAAGTTTTTCCTTCAGTCACTCCCCCATTATTACGAGCAATTGAAAGATTGAAAACAGCTAAAGAACTTTTGGGAAGAGTCCTAGATGACTTACAATAGAAGAATTACTTATTAAGGGAAAGTATTGAGAAAGAGATTCCTAGAACTGAGACAGTTATAGGAAAAGACCAAGAAGAAACTAGAAACTGAGCCCACTGATGCTCCATTGCCTTATACAGGTATCTGTGAAAAAAGGTGACAGATGGGTTAACATTAAGGAAAAGAGAATATCATGGTAAACCTTAAAAAGAAATTCTTAATGGCTGAAAACCACAAAATGTTTAAATTGAAAAACAAGGGCCAAGTCAGGCCCGGCCTGACTAACCACAGTTTTGCGTGGAAACCATTTACGTGATAATCATCTGTGCTTTCCTATTGTCTATTCTCATGTACCTTGCTGAAATTCTTGGTTTAATCATTCAAAGAAACTGTAACTGCCTGTAGAATCAAAGAATACTGTTACAATAATCAACTGTATATAACTCTGACAAATGCTCAGTAAAATCGCACTCAGATACACTTTCCTTGAGTCTGTGTCTGTCACTCAGCCGAATCCCTGCCCACTTCTCCAAGGCCCTGATCCTATGGTCCCAGCATTCCGGCCGAGCTGGTCCATGGCAATAGAGAAAGAAGGAAAATGAAAGGAAAGAGGGAGATTGAAGGAAGAAGAAAAGAAAAAGAGGAGAGAGGGACAGAGGCTAGAAGAGAGGAAAGGAGATGGGAAGAAGATGAATGAAGAGAGAGAGAAGAGAGAGAGAGAGAAATAGGGAGAGAGAAGCTTCATCATGACAATAACAGCAAAAATTGACTGCTCCATTTTCTTTATCTAAGGGTGACCGAACACCATGATCCCAATCATAAAGCAGAAGTTGAGATTCATCCTGATTCACATCAGGGAAAGAGGGAGGCTCTGATTTAGCAGGAAAAGCAAACAAGAAAATAAGAACAAAGACCAAAACCCCTGACTTGAGTTTGGTCTTGACTCTAGCAGTGAGTTCAGAGAGCCAAGGAGGGTGAAGTCATGATGGCTGATGTGCTCAGTGGAGGACCCTGCATGGCTGGCACTCCGAGGGGCTGGAAGGATGGGGAGGGAGATATAGGAAGGATGGAGGGTACCTGCCTGGGCCATTAGCTCATGATAAAGGGAAGGGAGTGGACCAAAAGGCTCACTCACTGACCTTTCAACTCTGTGCTCTGTCTTCCTGGCTTCTCCCCTTCTTGCACGCACACACATCTCTCACCAACTCTGTTTTTTTTTTTTTATTGTCCATAATGAGTTACATTGTTTAGTGGGCCAACAATGAGTTGTTATCCCCAATTACCAACTCTGTTTTGACAGCTTTGCTCTTTTCCTCACCTCTCTTATGAGCTTCAGGCATTGCTTCTGGCTTCTGATGTTGGCTGTTTACTATGCCTAGGCCTTGGGGAGGGCAGATAATAAAGCACTTGATGGTGATTCAACGTCATGGACACTAACAATTACATATTGGTATACAGTTAAGGCTCAGAGAAAAGATCTGTGAAATTTCCATTTTCAATACTGGTTTCAAACATTCAGTGGAAGTGATGATCACATCAGCCTCCTTCCCTGCAAAGCCATATGCAGCTGCTTAGAAAACGACAAGCCAGTTCCACAGGATTTGGAGACTGGTAGTCGGCCAGAACGATGGCTCCTCCCTGCCATGTCCACAACTCAGGAGACCTGCATGTGAGCTGCTCCAGAAATGTGCCAACTCTCCATGCCTGGCTTGTCCTCCTGCTTATTTGCAGAGTGTAAAGAAAACTCGTGTGTTCCTTGGGGAAAGTGTGCTCTGACTACATCTGCCGCAGCCCTCAAGGTTTCTTTTCTCACAGGTACACAATGATGACATTTTAGAACAGATCACAGAAGTATCTGAATATTGCTCCAATTTCCGGCTTACTTGTTTACGGGACAGCTTCAGTATTAAGAATAGAAGGATATGTAGAAGGGCCCATGCAAAGCAGGCTTCTGACCCAGCTGTTTGCAAGAAATAGGAAACCCAATTAAATTCGGCTTTAATAATATATTTATCTAAAATAAACATCATTTCAGCATTTCATCTAGGCCATGCTATTTCTTCACCTTTATCATCTGGTTTCTTTCCTTTCCACTTCCTTTTGAAAAAAAACCTAGAGTCTTACTCTGTAGCCCAGGCTATAAACTGGAACACCAGACTGGCCTCAAATTTCTGCCTCCCAAGTGCTGGGATTATAGATATGAACCACCACATCTGACTATCTGATTTATTTTCTTAGGACAGATGTTCTTAGGGTTTCAAACTACCTGTCAATCCTCCAGGCAGCTCACTGATGACAACATCCAGGGATGAAAAAGGAATGCCCTTCCTGTTGGAGGTTGTATTTTAGGAGAAAGGAAAAGTCTTTCAGAAACCTTGTTTCCAGCCTCCATTTTTACTGGTCAGCATGACATCGTATATATCCAACTGTCTCCAAATCCAGCCCATGCTCTTCCATGGCCTTGACGGGTCCTGCCGTCACAACACTGCCTGGATCTCATCATATCATTGGCTTCTGGAAGGTTCCTCAGTAGCTTCCTGAGCTTTCAGGATGTATATGCAAGTCCTGCAGTTAAGCACATGTTGGCATGCTCTGCCTCATTCCCACCCGCATTCTTGGCTCTGGCTATGGGAGCTGTGTGTGCGGTTCTCAGTGTCTTTGCTTTCTTGTCCCGCCATCCTTCCCACATGAGTCCCTTCTCCTTCACCCTCTCCCAAGACACTCTTTGGTAATCTTCCCTTTCTCTTCCAGGGTGGGATTAGATGCTTCTCTGAGCCCTGTGTACCCTTGTGTTCTCTGTTCCAGAGCTCCTTGCATCTGAATCAAATTGTGCTGGCTATGCCCTCCTCCACTAGACTGTGATAGCACACAGTGTGCCCGGCACACAGCAAGCATGCTGCATCAGACCTGCAGAGGAAATCCGTGTGGACTGAGTGGGTGATGTGGGTGGAGGGATGGAGTCTCTCCTTCTTTCCAGCTTTTCTCATCCACAATTGGGAAGCAGCCTTTTCCAGCTTCCTACCCAGTTTTCTAGAGCAACTATAACAAGGCACAGCTAACAGGGTGGCTCAAACATAAATACCCTGTGGGATGGTTCTGGAAGCCAGAAGTTCCAAGTCCAGATATGGTCAAGGCCAGTTCAGGACATCCCACCACTGGCCTTCTCCTGTGTTGGACAGCTCATCCATCTCCTGGCTTGTTCAAGTTCATGGGCCTCCCTGTTTCTTCTCACCTTCCCTCTGCATGTGGGTGGCTCCGTGTTCAAGCTTTCCCTTTGTATAAGAGCACTGGCCACACTGGGTCAGGGCTGCCTTCGACATCATCTGCAACCTGATTGCCTACTTTCAAGGAATGTCCAGTTCACAGGTCCTGCAGGTTAGGGATTCACCATCTTTTAGGGGAAACACGACTCAGCCCATAACATAGCTGGATGGCAGGTGTATTCATTTTCTGTTGTGACAGACTGCCGTAGACCTAGCCACCAAGGCTCATTGATCATGTGGTAGCTTCCATGCGCTAGGAGTCAAGGTTTGGCTCCACAGGTCCCCTGCTCAGCCTCTTCTGGCTGCAAAGTGTTGGTGGAAATATGCTTTCATTGGCAGAGTCTGGGAAAGACTCCACTGCTAAGCTCCTGTAAGTTGCGGGCACAATTTTGACTTCCTTGTTGCAGCCAGCTGGGAGCTTCCTTGGTCCCTCCACAGGTGGCTCCCCATTGGACAGTTTGGATCTGGATGAAGACGTCTCCTTTCTCTTCCACTTTTGTAGTCATGTGAGTGACATAGTCCTGGATCCTTCCCTTCAGTTGGGGAGAATAGAAAGTATGGCCCATTGGGATCACCCTATGGTATATCTGCCACAGTAAGTATGTCTCTTTCTCAGCCTCCCCATCTGCCTCAGAGCAACTGTGCTTTATTCCTGTTTATCAAAATCCACAAAATTTGCCAAGGAAAGGGGTGTGTGGTGGTGATTTGTTCTCAAGAGAGTCAGTGGCCCCAAGGAACAAACATAATCCACAAAATGAAATTTATGATGGGTGCCTATGATCCCACTAGACTTGGGAGGTTTAGGCAGAAAGATCTTAAAACTTTTGTGGGATAACCGTAAACTCTATGCAGACTAGTTGAAAGAAGTGAGAGGTTATGAAAGAGGGGTAGGGAGTGGGGGGAGGGGAATGATTTAAGCATGAGGCTAAACCAAATTAGGTTCAAAACCATAAAATCCTCACGAGCATACTGTAACCTATTGAGCAAGTAGTGAGCGTTGACTGGCAAGAGGGTCCATGAGTAGTAGGGGAGAGAGTCTAAGCCTGTGAATAATTGATCAGTCTGACAACCCCTGGTCTCAGCCACCGGTTCCTTCTCTCCCTGAGCTGTTGACCAAAGTGACCCATGAGGTTCCAAAAACAAGACAGAATTCTGTCAAGCTCTTGAGTGACCTCCCCAGGCCTAAGGCAAAACCCTGTTGCTGAAAAAAAACACAGAATGTCATCAATTAGAATCAAGAGACCCTTCAAGGTCTGGAATGGTATCCAGCCCCCAGATGGTAGTTAGTGCAGTGCTGGAAGGCACTGCACAAGCTGCCAGGGGAAACTGATCAACAACAGCTGGAGTAAACAGAGACCACTGACATGAAACACAATCTGTGGCCATGAGGCTGACCACACCTCATACTGGGAGAGAACAGCGAACCAAGAAAGGAGCACTAGTGAAATGGAGGAGCCTGGGCCTGGGGGAGACAATCAACAGCTTTTAAATTCAGCCAAATATTCCACTTAGTGAGAGGAAGCCTGTGTCTGGAAATGGGGGATCAGTGTGATATGCACCAGATTCCGTACTCTTGGGCTCCCAAGAAAAGAGGCACTATGGGACTGATTGACGGGGAGGCTACTAAAAATAGAATCTAGGTAATCCAGAATTGTGTATATTTGTTAACTTGTACTGATCTCACTCTCTGAGGGAGATTGTGTTTGTATTCTTCAGGATGCAGTGAGAGAGTTGTGGCCCATCTAACTCTACCAACCGACTGTAGGCCGATAGCTGTGATTCTCGCAAGAGATGAGCCACCACAGTAATACTGTGGAGGATCCTTATGGAGCCCTGCAGAGAATGAGGGGATGAACAAGGGACCCATAGCCACAGCCATTCAATCAACACAGGATAAGTCAGCAGGACATAAACCAACGACTTTCGATACAAAGATCCTTAAGCTCACAACATTAAAGCAGCCTTAATACCCACCCACCACACCTCAGGGAGCTGAGCAAAAGAGGGGGTGGAAAGATTGTGAGAGCCGTGGTGGAGGAGACTATCCAGAGGCATGGCACCCCTCAGTAACAACATACTAGGGCCAGGAGAACCTGGCTGAATACTAGGCTATCCATGGTCCCCTGCCACAAGGACTGATCCAGACGGCCCATGGAGGAGGATATCCAGCTGATTGGGAGTGGGGGGCAGTGGGGAATTGGGGATATCAACTCATTGTAAAAAATGAAAAAAAAAAAACTTTTGTGGCCTGTTGCGTTCCAGGCCAGTCTGTACAATGTAGTAAAACCTTGTCTCAAAATAAAAATCTAAAGAGGGCTGGGATATAGCTCAGTAGCAGAGTGTTTGCCTGGGAGTCACAGGCCTTGAGTTCAAGTGCTGAAGAAAGTAATACTCATGAATTTGAACTTAGTATTAAAATGTGTGGCATATTGAAATGCAACATGTAAATTGTATTTATTTTTAAAAAACAACTTTTGGTTGTCATTTTTTTCTGTGGGTCACAGTGGAGGCTGGCAGGGAGGGAGCTGGGTGACTGCCACTCGTCCGCGGAGCTGGGTGGGCATGACACAAGTCCACTAGAGGTGAGAGAAAAACTCTCAGGATACAGCTGCCGTGGGTGGAACAGGCAGATATCGTTTATTGCATGTGGAGAGGTCATATTTATAGAGAGGTGAAGCCAGGATAATTAGAGGCAGGGGTAGAGTAAGAGGATTGGTTGGGGCAGGGTGGTCTGTGGATGTCCCACGAGTGGATAGGCAGGGACTAGCAGCCTGTGAATGCCTAATTTGCATAAGTTGAGGGCTTGCTCAGCTCTGAGTGGTGGGATGTAGGTGATTCTTAGACATGGGTTCGATGGTGGCAGCTACAGAGAAACTGTCACCTGGAACTGTCACCTATTGTCAGCACGGCTGGGGTGAGAACACAGGGTTCATTGTGGCTTGCTAGGGAGCCTGGAGGTTTTTTAGGATTAAAAAAGCACCTACCGAGTCTCAGCAGGGAGCCATCGGGGCTTCAGCCCGGCTCAACCTAGTTAACCCTTTATGTCCTCCGTGTCCCTTAGCAAGGTTCCACATCTCCCCCTTTCTTTTTACAATGGAGCAGTGGCATACTATATTAATATACTATAATATATATTATAATATATATTATATATAATATATTATAATAATATATTAATATAATATACTATATTAAGAATATTTGTTGATTGATAAGCAGGATGATGCAGGGGACTATGTGCAGTGGGGTCCCTATAGCAAGGAGGGAGTTGAGGATTGGGAGGAGGTAGGAAATCAAAGGAATGGAGAGCCAAGGGGTGGGGGCATAGGGAACATGTAACACTCATTGACATAAACTTAGTATTAAATTGTGTGGCATATTGAAATGCAACACATAAATTGTATTTATTTTTTAAAAAAACAACTTTTGGTGTGAAAACCAGTATGTGGAAATGATAATAATATTGACTGATGTTACCGAGAGCTGGCCACGTGCCAGGTACTGGTCTCCACACTTAGCATATGGGATCTCCATTCCATCCCAACACAGGACTCTCAGAGGAACGATCATCATTCCCATTTTACAGATGTTGATAGTGAGGGTTAGAGAGGTGATGAGATGTCCCCAAGACCCATCACAGAAAGAAGCTAGTAGACAGGAGGTTGGAACCAACATCATGAAAGATTGTGCATGAGGTCACATGCTTAGCTACTTAGCTTGTCTGGGTGCTCTTGATAGTGGCTTCTCAGGGGTTGGGTGCACATCAGACGACTGCCCCTGTGGTTTGTTTTCTAATCCCTGCCTTCTGAGTAATATACTTTCTTTTCTTCTCTCTTTTTATGAATGATTCACCTGGTCAATGAAGCTGTAGAGAAAGCTATCAACTTAATTTACAAGGCATTAGGGACTCATTTGGATGGAGATGTTTCTGAGTAGATACTGCAGAGAATGCAATTGTTCTCCTTAGGGCTACTTTACCAGGCACAGTCTCCTGGCTTGCTTTGCGCCTGACTCCTTAGGTTTACCGTATTAGAGTTGGCTCACTTAGCAGCCCAAATGTCTGTGAATACAAGACTGTTTGATTTTATATTTGAAAAACGACAATAAGCCAGAATTGGGAGCCATGATTTTGACAAAGATGTTTGTGACTACAGAAGTTTTCAAGAGCACCTGATATTCCGTGATAGTGATCATACATGAGTGACTGGGTTCACGAGTGTTCAGAAAATCCATGGCAGAAAGAGCAGCCAGACCACCTGAATGCAGGCCATCATCCCCCCAAGATCTGTGCTTGGACTCAGATCCTGGTTTTCAGTCTGTGGACACTCACAGTGAGAAGGAATCCATCATCAAAATTCTGCAAAATTTTAGTCTTTTAAAAAGTATTTTATTTATTTATTAATGTTTATTTATTTATTTTTATTTGCAAGCCGAGAAAGCTAGAGATAAGAGAGCACCTACCTATCATTTTTCAGGGTAACATTTTCTGATTGATAATTGCGCCTCAGCTCCTGAATGTTTTGGCACAATTAACTTCCTTATCACGGAACTGAGGGATGCCAGCTAGAGCCTCCTGTGATCGATCCCTCCATGGTGGCGTCCCTCCACAGGTGGATCCTCATTTGGAAGTTTGGATCTGGATGAAGTAGCTTGCTCTCTCTTCCACTCGTGTTCCTGTTTTTTTCTCTAGTCATGGGTCCTTCCCATAGGCAAGAGGAGGGGGTTACACAAGGTGTGAGCCTTCATAAAGTCTGAGCGATGCAATTGTTAACCTTTTGCCTATATGATAACATAGACATAATTTAGGATATACTTTAGGATATAAAGTTTTGGCAAGATAAAACCAAACATGTTTCTGTTTTCCTCTAAAATAGCAATTAAAAAAAAACAGCAATGGGCGATATTTATTTTCAATTTGGTGTGATTAAAATTTTCAGGTTAATATACAAAGCAACATGATTAATTATAACATTTTCACATCTATACATGTGTCATTATGCTTTGTTCTCATTTGCTTCCCACCTCCACTGCCTCCAATGCTCCTTGTCCCTAAGAGAGATGTCATTCATGTGGTAAAATTATCCATAAACATTCCAACATCTCTTGATAATTAAGACTTAACTAGATTTTATATATATATATATATATATATATATATATATATATATATATAATTTATTATTTGCAAGCAGAGAGAGAGGGAATGGGTGCACCAGGGCCTCCTGCCACTGCAAATCGAACCCCAGACACATGTGTCAACTTTGTGTAACTAGCTTTATGTGGATTCTAGAGAATGGAACCCAGGTCATTAGGCTTTGCAAACAAGTGTCTTAACTGTTGAGCAATCTTTCCAACCCCAGATTATATATTTTTTAAAAGAATAAAGTGAAATTATTTTGGAGTTTTCAACACCCAAAACCTACTTCTTGCTATTTCAGGACATGATATTATCGTCAGGAATTTGGCAATGCCTAAAAATTAAACTCATTATTGACTTCATTCTTCATAACAATTTCTTCTCTCCTATCCCAACCAATCAAGAAAGTGCTTTTCTTTGCTTTAATTGTCCAAGTCATGGTGATCCTTAGACCTGCTTCTTTCTCCAGCATCACTACCTCATTTTATTTTTTCTCCCCTTCCCAAATTTTAAGAGGACTTAAAGGATATAATAGCATCCAAGATTCTGAAATTATATCCTGTAATCAATGAAAAAATCCATTATTCCCCAGTGTATTAGTTACTTTCTTGTTGCTGTAACAAAATACCTGATGAGAGGCAACTTAAGGGAGGAAGGTTTTATTTCAGTTTAAAGTTTGAGGGGGTCGTGTCCATCATGGTGAGGAAGGCACAGTGGCAGGACAATGAAGTGGTTGGTCACATGGCATGCATAGAAAGGAAGCAGAGAACAGTGAGTGGTACTCAGTTCATGGTCTCCTTTTTATTCAGTTGGAGACCCCAGTCTATGGAATGGTTCCACCCACAGTTGAGGTGGGTCTTCTCTACCTCAATTAACCTAATCTAGAAACTCCTTCATAGATGTGCCCAGAGATTTGTGTCCTAGAAGACTCTAGATCCTACCAAGTTGATAATTGATATTAACCATCACAAATTAATGTGACATCCAAACATATCATTTTAAGCCATAATCTTTCATCTCTTGTCCCCATAGGCTCATGTCCATCCCATAATGCAAAATGCATTCTATATGACTACAAATGTGTTTAATAGTCCCAACGCTATTCAAAAGTCCAAAGTCTCTTCTGAGACTCACAGGAATTGCCTAAGTGATGGTCCTTAGAAAATTAACAAGCAAGTTACATGCTTCCAGTACACAGTAGCACAGGGTAAGGATTCCCATTCCAAAGGAAAGAGTGGAGGCATAAAAGAGCAGAGCAAAGCAAGACTGGAACACGACAGGGCCAATACCAAATCCTGCAGCTCCATGTCTGGCATCTGGGGCATGTGATAGAATCATCTACGCTCCAAAGGCTTGGGTATCCCCACCCTCCAGCTCTGCTGCCCGCAGTGCACATAACCTCTCTCTTGGGTCAGCTCCACTCTGTGCATGCAGCTTTCCTGAGCAGATGTCTCCAATGTCTGGGGAGCTCTGTTGCAATTTAATCTTCACCTTCACAGCTTTACACAGTAGATTTTGGGGGCTCCTCGCAGGGACCGTGACCCTGCCCACATTCTGCCTGATGTCAGCCACTTTGGGGAATTGTGATACAGACCAGACGAACCCTTTCAATCTTGCTTCTGTCATACCTACAACTTGAGAAGTAGCCTGGTCTCCCTTGACCACAGTTACGTCAACCTCTGTGTGCCTTCCGGGCTGGCCCTAGGTAGTCACTTTCAAGCAGGGAACCTCTTAAATGACATTCCCAGTCTAGGTTCTCTTCTTTTAAAATTATTTGGATTTTCACAAGGTAGAGCCTTGGATGAGTGAGGTCTGGCACAGGTGGTTTCTCAGTAACAGTGCTGATATCTTTAACGACTACAGCTGCTTTCTTGGAGCCAGCCTTGTTCGCAACTTTAAACTCTTTATTTTCCCAGTCAAGTGACATATTTTCATATCTTTTTGCTCCTCTTGCTGCTTTCTCTTTTTCAGAGCAGTGAGCAATAACTGTGCCACAGTCTGAATTCTGTCTTGCAATTTTCTCTACCAAACAAACAAATCCATTATGTTTGAATTTTGATTTATTAAAGTTCCATGCAGGATATAGCCAGAGTATTTGCCAGGATACAGCATGAACTTCCTCCAGCCCAGATCCCAGAAGAATCCACGTTACCCTCTGAGACTTAAGAGCTTATCCTCCACTATCTGCATTTGTCTCATCATTCTGGTCACCCTAACACCAACCAGAATGACTATAAGCTCTGCTTATGGCATTGTAGAGATTTTTCTAGTACAAATTTTCGACTCTTACACACTCCTTTCACAAACCAGTTCCGAAAGCCTATGACAAATTGGTCAGATTTGTCAGAGCAAATCAGTGCCAAACTTTCTGTATTAGCTACTCTTCTTATTGCTGTGGAAAAATACCTGACAAGAAGCAACTGGAGGGAGGTAGGGTTTATTTTGGCTCACAGTTTGAGGGTGCAGTCTATTGATGTTGGGGAAATTATGACAATAGGAGAATGAACCTTACAATCAACCTCCTTCACAGACATGCCCAGAGATTTGTGTTCTAGGTGATTCTAGATCAAATTAAATGGACAATCTAGAAGAATCAACACATTCAGGATATTAAGACCAGTTCCTGTCTTTAGAAAGGCAATCATAAGCTTAATAGGATCTTCATAAATTTGGGACATGTATAAGCACAAGTTTGATTTGTGTGTGTGTGAATGTCCATTTTTAAAAACCTTTACTAATAGGTTTGCATCAATGTTCATGATTTGAAAGAAAGAAGAACAATGAGCAGGTTCATTAACTAGGTTGTTTTTATAGTATTGCCTGTAAAAAACACCCATTCAAGTGATTCCTTGCTTGTCATTATTTTTGCTCTCCAAATGCAAACATTTTCCCCCTTTATTCCTTTTTTGCTGATTTTAAAAACTTTTTATTGACAGCTTCCATAATTATAGACAATAAACCATGATAATTCCCTCCCCACCTCTACTTCCCCCCTCTCAAGCCCACCCTCCATCATATCCCCTCCCCCTATCAATTAGTCTCTATTTTGTTTCAATGTAATTATCTTTTCCTCCTATTATGAATGTCTTGTGTAGGAAATGTCAGGCACCATAAAGTCATGAATATTAAGGCCCTTTTGTGTCTGGAAGTTTGCATTGTAAGCAGTCCTACCCTTCTTTTGGCTCTTACAATCTTTCTGCCACCTCTTCTGCAATAGACCCTGAGCCTTGGAAGGTGTGACAGAGATGTCTCAGTGCTGAACACTCTTTTGTCACTTGTTTTTTTAAAAAGTATTTTTTATTTGAGAGAAAGAGAGAGTATGGGCATGCCAGAGCTTCCAGCCACTACAAACAAACTCCAGACACATGCACCTCTTTGAATATCTGGATTTATGTGGACACTTGGAATTCAACCTGGGCTATAAGGCATTACAAGCAAGCACCTTTAACCACTGAGCCATTTCTCCATCCCCATGATTGTTTAAGCCATAAAGCACACTGTGGCTCAATCAACACTGAGCTTCAGGATCTCCTGGTGACTCTGCAGATTACTACTCCCAGCATTTCTGATCCAGGAGGGCTGGGGTGGGATCCAAGATTCTAGATTTCTCTTCAGATGAATGATATAGTTTTGAGTGACACAGATCCCAATGACACTTGAAGAGAACAGAAAGGCAAAGGTTACAGATCATGTAGAATACCATCCCTGGCCATGGCTCCTGGGTGCACACTCTTAAAAAAGAGTGTCCTGGATGCATCTGTGGGTCAGACACTGCTGCATATCTCCCCCTTACTTGCTTTCAGGGCAGTATATGACCAACTGAGAGACCAAATTCAATGGGCTCCACGCCTGGCTTATATATTCTTATTTTGTACATATATCTTATCTTGATGTATATATTCTTACATATCACCTCAGTTTTTTTAGAAGCAGAGAATAAAGAAATAAATGAAAACAACACTAAGGGTTTAGTCAGAGCCTCCAAGAGTGGACTGTGAATCACTACTCAGTGTAAAAGGGTAGCAAAGATCCTTCTTTGTAGCTTTAGCACTTTTCCTGGAACTCGGTTCCTACTCAACAGGTTTGTAGCAGTTGTTGCTGTTCGTATTTTTATTATAACTAAGTACACCCCGAACTTTAAATCTTATTTCAATATTTGACTTAGAGAATTGTCACCATTTTTCTAATGGGATCATTTTACTTGGCAAATATTTGAACATGTGTGTCAGGCAGTTCTGGGTTCAGTTCTTGGTAATAGGAAAAGAAACAAGATAACTAAGAATAACTGGTGGGGCTTTTCTGTCCTCTCAAAATGCTAATAAGGAGCCCTATCTGTCTTCATGTTGGCTTTGCTGTGTCTCACCTTCACCCTGGCCCCTGATAAGAAGTTTGAAGGAGCCAACACACATTCAAGATTGCTGTTTCCTCTCCTAAGACACCCCTCCACAGCCGAATTGGGGGGCTTAGGGGTTATGGATGACACTGAAAATTCCCACATTAAAGATGTATCAATTATTTTTCTCATTTCTGTTAAAAAAGACTTGGCAGGAGAACTAAGGAAGGGTTTATTTTGGCTTGTGATTTAAGAGGGGACATAGTCCCTCATGGTGGGGAAGTCGAGGCAGGTGGGCACAATGTTTCCACAGTCCAGGAGAGATGCATGCTGGTGCTCAGCCCAGTTTCCCTTTATATTCAATCTGAGAACACAGCCCATGGTGGGTCTTTCCCCTTTAGACTTAGACTTTAGACTCTTTAGATACCGAGGGTTCTCCTGGGTTATTCCAAATCCACTCATGTCGACAGTGAAGACTCACCATCACAGATGACACACATTCCCTGACGATTCTCCACTTCTGAGTCAAAACAGCTTTCGGGTTGGGACACTTACAAGGCAAGTGACATCTGAGGTGCCAGGCCTTCAGGGAAAACCCCAGTAGCGCTGTATACAGCCTAAGAGCAAGCTGATCAGTGCAGGAGTCTCCCCTCTGAGCATCAGCCCAGCCCTCTGCCAGGAGGAGATTAGCTGGCTAGGAGAGTGCTCTGTGCTGAGTACACGCTCCAGCCCTTGGGTTTGCTGCTAAGGCAGTTTGCATAGGCCTGTGCTATTTATGAGCATGCTGCATATTTGCTTGGAAAGAACATCTCATTTTTGGACAGCAGCTGCCCACACTGCTCTGACCGCCACTGGGGTTTTCCAGAGGGCCACCACACGGCCACATCACTTCAGAGCATCTTCCACCGCTTCCCTGTGGTTATTCTTGTCCAATGTACAATGGTTTCACTTTCAGCTCTTCCATTCATTTAGATACTGTGCATCAAGCACCTCCTATGGGCCAGGCCTTGTTCAAGGCCCTGTAATATGAGGACGTGTATGCTGCCAGTTCTTAACCTTCAGTGGCTTGTTACAGTACAGGTTCTTGGCATTTGGGTCTGTGTCTGCCACAAAGCAGGTGGATAGCAGAAACTTGCCACCCTGCAAAACTTTAAAGTGCCACTGCATCTGGTTATTAAGTGCCCTGTGTTCTGGCTTCTGGCCTAGAGGAGGGCCCTCCAAGGTCACCAGTCACTCACACCTGCTCCCCTTCCCCCACGGAAAAGGGGAGGACCATTCCTCGGGTTTCACTTATCTTTTGACTGCTATGACATTGTGTGTTTGAGTGTGTGTGTTCTGAACACCTGTATGTGTGTGTCTGCAGATGGTGCCTGCCCTCCCTCTCCCCACACCCCTACTGTGCCCTCCCTGGTCCCTTCTGATCTTCTGAAATTCCTTCTCTTCCTTCCTTCTTCCCTTAGACTTTTCATTCATCCTGACCTTCTTTCTCTCTCTGGATCATTCACTTGGCAAATGCCATGGCAAAGCTGGTGGCATCTTTTGTACTGTTGACCGTGAATGTTACTTTGTGGTGATATCATTTGATTTTTCATGCACATCATGAAGAGTTTTTGTTCTCAGAGATAAGAAGCAGCCCACTCTTGGTGAATCTGCTGAGGACTGAGGTCATGCTAGGTCCTTTCTTTTAGTTAGTTGGCTAATGGCCCTGGAAGTCCAGAGGCTGTTTCCCAGGATCCTGTATCAGCTGGTTTGGGGATAGGTTTGATCAAGGAAGGATATAAATGGGTACAGATGGCAGGAAGAGAGAGCCCAGAATACTGTCCCTCTAGAGCACTTAGTTACCTTGTTGTGGCTGGGACAGAACACCTGCCGGCAGCAGCTCATGGCTCAAAAGGGTTTATTTCAGCTTAGAGTCTCTCAAAGGAATCTGGACTTGATGTGGCCTTTTGGGTCTGTTTCATGGGAACCTAGTCAAACTGCTGGCCAGAGATTCAGTCTGGTAGAAGAGCTTGTCTTATAATGGGGGTTGAGGTTGTTTCCAAAATCACCTTCTTGGCAGCCTTGATCTGCATCCATGACATGACAGCTAGAAGACCAAGAGAAAGAGAGAGAGAGAGACAGAGACAGAGACAGAGAGACAGAGAGAGAGAGACAGAGAAAGAGACAGAGAGAGGATTCAAGGCAGAAACTAGTCTTTTTTTATAACCTAACCTTGGAAGCAGTGCTATCTGGTTACTTCTCTTGTATTCTATTGTTCTTATAGAAGTGAGTTGTCCAGCTCACTATCAAGAAGAAATTGCATAGGGTGTGAATACCAGGAAGTATTGACCATTGAATGCCTTCTCAGAGATGGGCCTCTCCTCTCCTCTCCTCTCCTCTCCTCTCCTCTCCTCTCC
>PVHP010041467.1:0-15394 GCA_004024765.1 Zapus hudsonius | reverse complement strand
TTAAAGCAAACTTATTACTCATCCACCACGACTCAGGGAACTATGCGGAAGAGGGGGCGGAAAGATTGTAAGAGCCGTGGTGGGGGAGATTATCCGGAGGCATGGCCAGAAGAACCTGGCTGAATACTAGGCTATCCATGGTCCCCTGTCACAAGGACTGATCCAGACGACCCATGGAGGAGGATATCCAGTGGAGGGGAGAGGGGAGGGCAGTGGGGAATTGGGGATAACAACTCATTGTTTGCCCACTAAATGTTGTAACTCATTATGGACAATAAATTAGAAAAAATAAAAATAAAAAAAATAAAAAAATAAAAAAAAAATAAAATTCACTGTAAAAATAAGTGCATAGCCAATGTGTGGTGTCGCACACCTAAAGGCACTCAGGAGGATCAATGTTTGAGGCCAGCCTGGGACTACAGAGTGAATTCCAGGTCATCCTGTGCTAGAGTGACACCCAACCTCAAAAACAAAACAAACAAACAAACAAAAATTCCCCCAAAGATAAGTGTATACTTAAATTTAGATATTCCAATACTGTGATAGTAATGTGAACTTGCAATTCTAGCATAAAAGAAAAGGATTAAAACAACTAAGGCTACAATAACTTGTTAATGGATGCACAATAGAAGGACTCAAGTTGTGACATCAATAGTATAAAATGAGGAGGAGAAGCTTCTGTGTATGGTTGACATTAAGTTGTCAGCTCTTGTATTTTCTCAAGCAGGGTGTTGCTGGGTAGCTGAGGTACCTCAGTTGGTAGAGTGTTTGTCTTGCATGCACAAAGCCCTGGAATTGATCTGCAGCATTGTACAAACCAGGTGTGGTGACACATGCCTAGAATGGCAGCACTTGGGATGTGGAGGCAGGAGGATCAGAAGTTCAAGGTTATCCTCAGCTACACAGTGAGTTCAAGGCCAGCCTGCACTACTTGAGACTCTGTCTCAAAAAAGTACAAAGTTTGAGTTGTCCAGGATGCATAAATTTTAAGATTTAATATATACAGCATGGTGATCATAGTTAATAATCTTGCATTATATGTTGAAAATTGACTATAAGAGTGGATTCTAAAATTCTTACCATCAAAGGGAAAATTAGTTAAGTAATTATATGAGGGTATATATTATATTATATAATCATATAGTATTATATGATGGGTATATTAATTAGCTTTGTTATGGTAATAATTTCACAATGTACATCAAAATACCACAATGTACATCTTAAATATATATCATTTTATCTTTCAATTTTACTCCACTAAACTGGAGGAAATTCAGGCCTTTGAAATGAGATGCATAAAACAAGTTTCTGAATACAGTGATTTGTATGAGGGCAGGATTAAAAGTCAGCTTTGTTGAAGTTTGATTTATATACAATAAATTTTTTGCATTTTTCCAATATATAATTCAAGATATCTAATGAAATGTGTTATTGCTATCATATAAAATATATAGATTTTCTCTTCAGACATAAAATCATAAATAGTGCTTCAGGCTGTGTTACAAGAAGAAATACTTTTGAATATTCATTAAATATGTCTGTCCTGAGACAAGGGCTAATGATGAGGAAAGGTGACAAGGTCAGAAGAGAAGTAGCAGACATTTGCTTCTCAGAGGTCTAAAAGATCTAGTCCCCTCTCCCAGGTAGAATTCCCTGGGGGATGAGATACCATGCTCAGCACCTCCATGCCTTGTATGTAATTTAAGACACTAAGCTATTTATTTGTTAACTAAAGGTTGTACTTGAACCACAAGTCACAGATCCTCCTAAGAAAATTAATGTATTAGTCTTTCATGAATCTATTTTACATACCCAGTATCTATACTCGGGTTTCAGACTCTTCCTTCTACCAAATAATGTAACATACCTCCATGAAACTAATGTTTGTCTCTGGTCCAGTTGAAGCACATTTTTGCTGACCCCTCTCCATGTTGACTTTGCTATAAACAGTTACTACTGACTCTGGGCAAGTTGGCTTTGTGTGTTTGGTGTCCTGTCACTATCCAAGAAAAACAAGATAAGTCATTTGGTGGCTGGTCATGGTTGAAAGCAGAATCAGTACTTCTTTGTCATGGAGGGCTTGCCAAGCAGAGCCTGGTCCAGGGCACACCACTCACTCTACACTCTACACCCCCAACTATCTTTCTTCAGTCCTTCTAACTTTTTTTTTCCATGACCATACTGCAGTCTCTGCTGAAATTTAAGAAAGACTTCAAATCAGGGACACCTGTTGTCGTTGGAAACGCCCATGTTGTCTGTGCTCCAGTGGCCATTGAACCTGATAGCTGCACAAATGCATAGGCCAGTCAGGGTTTGCTTCAGTAGAGCCTCTCCTGGATGAAGATGTCTGCAGAACCTCACACCCTGGGCTGCTGTGGGAGGCTTGTTACTTTTTGAAGAAAGGATATTTTCTCATATGTTTCTCTAGATGAGCACACATAAATGCACATATATGTATGCACACACATACATACATCTTCGTATACATGACAGGGCTAATAATAATTGCAAAAAATTAAGGTGAGAAATCACAAAAATACTGTGGGTATGGAAACATTTTATTTTATTTTATTTTAAAATATAGAAGTCTATTTCGCAGCATCTGATACAGATCAGTACTTGCTTAGAGGGTGTAGATACCATTTGAAATTCTGATGCTATTTTTATGTGAGTGACCCTTGTAATATATCATGTACCATTTCCACACTGGGTTTACTTAAAGTAGTTTTAACCCTTAGTTTAACTAAGATGGCTATGAAGAAATCTCAGAGTATCTTCCATCTATAATTTTACAACTTTCATAAGGAATTGGTTTATCTATACATAATTTTGCTGCAATATTTTAGTGGCTTGTTTTCTAACATACCCTTTTAAAAATATTTAATAAATAATATTTGTAAGGGGAGAAAGAGAGAGAGAGAGAAGAAAGGAGAGAGGGAGGGAGGGAGAGACAGAGCGAGAGTTAAGAGAGAAAATGAGCACACCAGGGCCTCAAGCCACTGCAGATGAACTCCAGATCCATGCATCTGGCTCTATGTGGAGAATTGAATATGGGTTGCTAGATTTTATAGGCAAGCACCTAACTACTTAGCTATCTCTCTAGCCCTAACATACCTTTTAAATTATCAGACATTCCTTGTACAAAATAATGACTTTCGTTATAATATTTTCATACCTGTATAAAAGGTCCTGTGATGATCTAGTAGCCTTAGTACTCACTGAAGAAGAAATTTTTTCATTGTATTTCATGAACCTATGCAGTATGTCATTAAATGAAGACAAGCAAAATAACAAGAAGAACTGGTGTCTACTTGCTTGAGCAACTTCCTTGGAGGGAGCAGTGGGTAGGTAAATGTTCAAATTGCACTCAGCCCTCAAGAGCACTTGGGACAGGTTTTACCTGTCGGCAAACGTGATGTCCAGACTATTCCTGGGATGTTGCTGTTTATTCGTCTCTTTTAGGAGGTGCAATGCACTTTTAGCATTGCAACTCTTCCTTCCGATGAATTTCACACTGAAGAGCAGGAGTTGTGGTGGAGAGGCTGGATTCATCCTTTATTCTTCTGAGGTAGCCCTTGAGAACATCCCTGGGCTCCAAGGGTCATGTGAAACACAGTATGACAATCTATGGCACTTTAAAATAATGAGCTGAGACCTAAAGATATTGTGACCAGAACTCACCATTTTTTTAAAAAATCCTGAGCTTATGGTTTTTTTCTGCTATATTTTCCATCTTTTATTTCTCCTGCAGTTTACTTTTTTGCAGGAAGGATATTTTGTCATCTATTTCTCTAGATAAGCACACACATATATGTATGCACACACATACACACATACATGGCAGGGCTAACAGTAATTGCAAAAAAAAATTAAAATGAGAAATCACAAAAATACTGTGTGTATTAAAATATTTTATTTTAAAGTACTTTTTATTATAAAGTATTTGTCATGGAGTCCTTTCGTCTTCTGATTATCTTGGGGTGGCAGCCTGGAGTTCTTACAGATGATCATCTCCTCGGCATCTGGTGCTTCGCCCAGTGATTAGAAAGAAACAGCCAAGGGTCTCAGAATCACCCTTACTCTGTGTAGTCTTCTGAACTTGGTCACTCGTGACCAATCCATGTGAATCAGGTGTGTGGTGGTCCAGACATGACTTTGATCTTTCTTAAAGTTATCACTTTCTGTGGCTGGGAAGATGGCACAGTATAAAAGATTTTGCTTGCAAAGCCTGTGGTCTGTTCTGGGTTCAATTCCCAAGCTGGAGGCAAAAAGTGACCTAAGCATCTTCTGATAGTTGGCAGTGACAAGAAGTCCTGCCACCCCTCCTCCCAACACATCTAAAGCACCTGCCACGGTTCAACATTTTGCAGTCCTAAGAAGCATTTCCATTGCTAACGCCTCAGTCGATGGTTTTGCTTTCAAACTGCTTCTAGGGAAGGCAACATGCATGGTGGACTTGTTCAGAAGGGGAGTGGTGGACTCAGAGGGCATTCTAGGCAGAAATAGCATCAAGTAGACAAGCACTGGCTTGAGAAAGCATGGTGTTACACAGAACAGGAGCCAGAGCCGTGGGCAGTCATGAATTGTCTTCTCCAAGCTGAGGAGTTTGGACTTTGTTCTGAAGCAATGGAAGTTATTAAAGGATTGCACAAAGGGGGATAACTGACACCATCAGGCTATGATTTGCATGGGTCAGCTTGTCAACACTAAATAAGAACAGGGAATGGGCAGAAGGTTGAAGGCAAGCAGACCAGATAGGAGGCTGTTACCATAACTCAGGGGAAAGATGAAAGAGACTTGAACAAAGGCAGTGACAGTCTGGATAAAGGAGAGGAGATAAATCCCAAGGCATTAAGCATGCCTGTCTTTAGGCAGAACACTTTACAATGCTCACCAACCGCAGAGCATGATTCAAGTGGACAAAACAATTTGGAAAGCATGAAAGAGAAGGTAGGCTTCATATGTGATCGAGCTTCACATTGAGTTGTAGGGAATGTTCCAGAGCTTCTGCTTTTCCTACCAGGGCTATCATTTATGGATGGATAGACTGTATACTGTGAAACCTCAAGACTAGACTGTGTTTGGAGCTACTCTGAGCTCTACAAGCTGCCATCCTTCTTGCAGTTGGGCAAACATTTCAAGAAACAGACTACATAGCTTCTTGAGAAACGTTATGAGAGCTACACAGCCCCAGGATCTACTGTAAGACTGAGCTAGTTCTTGTTCTGCACAGCTGCTGAGATGTGCAAGAGAGCAGTGCCAATGACACCAAGCTCTCAGGTGGCTGGAGACCTGGAGAGATGATTGGAAAACCCTCAGCCCTAGAACAGACTGAGACAGTACCTCTCCATCAATATAGAATAGCTTGGGAATGCCAGAAACTAGCCCAACTAGGGGCTGCCTGCCAAGGCATCCAATACAGGATATGGATATAGAAGCAGAGGAATGTGGAAGAGCCTCCAGCATGGTAAGCCCCTCAATAGCATCTGTACCCCCAAACCACAAGGCATTTTGCCTCCATTCTGATTGGAAAAGCAGAGAATACATGCATAGTCTTTTACTTTGCATTAGCCAATAAAGCTGGCATGCATTCTAGAAAGACTTTTTGTTTACAATTCATAGTGTACCTGGAATGTATGAAGTAATGAATACATTGTGTAATTTGCCCTTTAATTTAGACAGTAGTCGTATTTCTGAGAAGATTTATTTATTTATTTATTTATTTATTTATTTATTTATTTATTTATTGGTTTTTTGAGGTAAGGTCTCACTCTAGCCAGGCTGACCTGGAATTCACTATGTAATCTCAGGGTGGCCTTGAACTCATGGTGATCTCCTACCTCTGCCTCCGGAGTGCTGGGATTAAAGGCATGTGCCACCACGCCCGGCTGAAGGTTTATTTTAAGTTTACGTAGTTTCATCATGATAACATTCTTAAAATGAACAGCAATGCTAGTTTGGTACAAAAAATATCAAATTGCTAAGTGCTGGCTAGAATACAGTATAATGTAGCATCATAACCCAAAGTGGCAGTCTCTAAGAGGAAAATTACAAACGCAGGTGTACATGCTGTGCAGGTCACAGCATCAGTGCCTGTTTCCCTGGCAAACAATAGATGCTTGATGAATATTCAGAGAATTTGCAAAGAAATAGGATTGTATAACCAAAAGCTTCTACACCAATTATCTCATTTGATCCTAATAAATCTACCAAGTAGGCGTTATTATCTTTGTTTTGTAGAAAAGAAAATGGAAGTTCAAAAAGGTTAACTGACTTAAGTGCTTGATCAAGGTCAGAGTGACTAAATCATGCAGCCTGGATATTACTTGAGATCTTTGGGTTCTTTCCCCTATATGACAGCTACTTTTAAAAGCTTTGTTCTATATAATTCTGACTAAGGGGCCCCACTGAGGATTTCTCTTGCAAAGAATAAGCTCATGCCCTAATTGATATTTTGTAAGGAAAAGAAATGACACAGGAGATTTTTCTAAAGTGAGGTTCTCATTTATAAATGTACAAATAAATCCCCACTTTCCACTCACTTTTAAGAGGGAATGATTAAGCATATAAAGAATAAACAATAACTGGTAGCCCCCACAAGAGAAAAATGAAAAAAAGAGAAATATGCAAAATCTCCACAGAATTTAGACCTCTCTCCTTCCCCTCTTTTGTCCTGTGTACCATCATAACTTCCCTCACATTTAGCTATTATATTATATCTATTTCTTTTTTCAAACTGCTTTCAGACTGAGTTGTTTTTCTAATGTTGACATGATAATGTTTGACATGATAAACTAATAAGGTAAAAATTAGCTGGATATATGAAATAACTTCCTTTGACCAACAAATTTTGCAAATAACAGATGGAGGGAGTCATGTGATGCTCTGGGTTCTAAGTTTTCTTTAGGCAACAGCAGACTCCCATAGCAGGGTAAGATGGTTTCAGACCATGAACCACAAAACACAGACACTGCCATTAGTGTCTGCACAGACTGCTGTGTCCCCAACACCTGCAGGAGGACCTCTTGGGTCCAAGTCAGCTTCAACACCACATCCTCCCTTGATGATCCCACGGCTCTCACAGGAGATCATGTTCCTGGGTTCCTGTCCGGTGCTGATGCTGAGCTTCGCACAGATGGTGTGCTCTCTATCTTGTGTATCCTGATTGTTTTTTAGGGAAGGGCGAGCAGAAACCCAAGGATCAGGTGCTGGCTAAGGAAAGAGAGATTTTGTTTCAATCAGGATCAAAGGTGAGAACAAACCAAAAAGTAAGCACAGCACCTTCACCATCAGCATCCTCTCAGGCAATAAAACAGGACATACCTACATTATGGCATCTGCAGACACTGCTTTGGAGAACTGATATAAGGCAATGTACTGTCTTGGTTTGTATCACCCAGTCTTTATTTGACTGGTGACAGCATCACATCCTGGACGCAGGGCATTGACCTTAGCTGCTTAGCTTAGGTAGCATTTTCCAAGACCTCCAGAGACCTTAACCCAATCTCTGGTTAAATTTTACTTATTCAACCTGCCCTAAGTTCTTTTCTTCAATTTCTTCAAATTAATTTATCTAAATCACTGAACAGGAACTGATTGAATGTAAGATTTTAAACTGAAAAGCAAATTCGCTGATTTTTTTTTTTGTCAATAACACAAGCTCCAATAAGATATAAACACGTGCATTCTTGTATGGGATTTTGCTGGAGGTTGTTGCAATGTATTTCCCAGCAACAAACTGCAAATTCACAATGGTGTTTACTGACATGTTCTATATTTAGCCGAGGCGAGCCTAATGGAGCTTGGCTTCAAGAGCCAGCTGAGAGCCATCTGATCTGCCCTTTCATCACAGAGTGGTGGAGAGGACTCTTTGGGCCCTCCATGGGGGGGTATTATCATCAAGGCTCCCACTCACTACACACACCTCCACTCCTGTGGCCAAGCACAGCCTTGCTGCTCAGGATGCTTTGCATGAAAAAATGTTTATCTCCATTTGTTTTTGCAAATGCATTCAGCTAGCCAGCCTGGCAAAAAGGGAGAGAGAAGACAGGGGTTACTTTCTTCGGCAGTTCTGGCCAGCTTCCCTATGTTCAGGCTGACAGCACAACTGGTTTAATCTGCTTCTTTAGAGCAGAAGACACACTGTCAAGGCTAGAAACAGGATTTCAGTGTTGGCCTGAATTCGGAGTCTTTCTCCTTTTTTTTTTTTTAAAAAAAGGCTAGCATGCTTGAATTTTTATGCGTTTCTTTTAATTGCAGAAATGGTAGTTCTTCAAATTTGCTTAAAAATTCTCAAAATTGTAAAACTGCATAACTTCCTCTGGCATTTGTTGTTACCATATGATTAAATTTAAATTGTTCAAGACAAAAAGATGTCCCTATTTCAAATGAAATGTGTTGACTTAATCTAAAATAATTGTTACTTATCTGCTGACCATTTACCATGGGCAAGCATTAATCTTAGCGTAGTTATAAAATTGAAAATGAATAAGCATAGTTATTGGGCTTGGGGGCGTCCCAATCTATCAGGGGAAATGCTACTTTACTGCTACATAAAGCTATGCATTGTAAGGCTCATACTGCGCAGTGGGCACTCTGTGAAGGCTACAGCCAGGATATTGTGAAAACAAGTGGCAAAACTCTTGGCAGAAGTTGGTTAAGAATTCACATGGATATTAATATTTAAGCTGGGCTTTAAAGAAATACCATCCCAAAAGATTTGGGGGTCACACCACAGCTGAGTGGGAACAAACCACATAGCACACATTAGACAGTGTTCTGTCCAGCCAAAGTGGCTGGGTCAGAAGTGAGAACACGAGGCTTCTACCTAGTCCTAGCTCCACCTGATCCTACCTGACCTGTAGCCAGAGGCTTCCAGCTGGTCTTTTTGCTTCACCCCAGACGCTATGATGCTAGTCTCTTCCTCACAGAGCATTACTATTCATCCCTTTCACGTACCAATCACTTCTGACTCAGCACATGTTCACAGAGCATGTCAGGAGTCTTGCAAGATGTAGAGTAGAGGAGTCGACAGAAGTGGCAGGAAATGGACTCACAATGGAAAGCTGTTATATAAGTATCAATGATTACATTTTAGTATATTAGAGAGCAATATACATTATTTTATAAGCTGAGCACTATTAAAGAAATATAAATAAGAAAAAATATATTTAAAAAGATCAAATGAAATAAAATGCATATTAAAATCAATAAAGCCAGAAAAAAAAAAGTTGATCAGTGCCTGGGCTACAGAATGAGTTCCAGGTCAGCCTGGGATAGAGTAAAACCTCATTTTGAAAAATAAAACAAAATACAATAAAATAAAAAATGAAAACGGAGCAGTGAAAGGTTGAGAACAGTGGAGTGAGCACAGAGTGAGCTTTGTACATAGTGTGGTTAGGGCAGTCCTCATCAAACAGCTGAAGAAGGAGGAAAGAATTAGCTGTGGAAATATTGGGGAGAGAATGTTCTAAGCCAACAGACAGCCAATGCAAACAACAGAAGTGCTTCTAAAACAGCCAGAAGGCCACTTTGGCTGGAACAGAGTACAAGCGGAAAGGATGGAAAGATAACCGCAGAGAAGTAATGGGGGTCATCTCATGAAGGATCAGGACACACAAGGAATCTGTTTGATTCAAAGAAGAGTAATATGCGTTGACTTATGTTTTAAAAAAGAATCAGTGAAATCAATCTGGAGTGTTTCTGTGTTGGGGATTGTTGTAATCAGCTCATGCACCTTTGGGATGAACCTCCAAACCAGTCACAGTTATGGGAGGAAAGTATTTATTGAAGCTACAGATCCAGAGGGAGTTTCATAATAGCGAAAGAGGCTGCCCCCACCCCTTTCACAGCCCAAGCAGAGAGAAAAACCATCACCAGCACCTCATACACAAAACAGCAAACAGGCAGGGGGAAGAGAAGAGATTTTATCCCCCTTTATTATAGCCTTACGGGGGGGGGGGGGGTCTTGCAGCTCTTTCCCAGACTTGCTGAATTCCTAAATCTCTGGAATTTTCCTTTCAGTACTGCCCTACCAGGAAGGGATATGTGTTTCTAGCTCCCCTGAGTCTCCTTACATCCTGCCCCCTACTAAGAGGGCTGCCTTCCTGTAAACAACCTCAGAGACCCAGCCAAGATGACTAAACAGGTCAAGTTGACAATACAATTTAACCACCACAGGGATAAATCCTATGGGAAAAAGTTGCAACAGGAAGAAGGCTTGAGAGCCCTTGGTGGTCCTAGAGGGGGTGGGGAGCAGCAGTAAGCAGAGGGAGTGGTGAGGACCGTCAGCTTCTGCATATGGTGTAAAGGCAATGCCAGTGGGATTTAATGTTCTCACCAAGGTTTTTGCCAGAGAATCTGGAAGAATGAGCTGTCACCTTCTGACATGGGAAAGGTGGCAAATGAAACAGGTTTGGAAATAAGCTAAGGAGCTCAAATTTGGGCATATGAAGTTTAGTTAGACACTCCAGCAGGCACATGAATCCTATTTCATGAAGGAGGTTAGGATGGAGGTACTCATTAGAAAATTATTGGTATATAAACATACTGAGAGTCACAGGGCTGAGTGAGATCTCAAAGGGAGGATCTATATATGAGAAAGAGAAGTGGGCCACACAGTGAGAAAAAGGAAGAAGCCCCCAAGGCATAGAAGGGGCACTGAATGAGGAAAGAGGAACAGTCAGATGGTGTAGTCTTCTGGAAGCCAAATGAAGACATGGATATCAAACACACTACTGCAAAACGCACCCAACCCTTATGTTAACAATGCGCAGTTTAACGATAAAATCCAAGGGCTCCTTGATGATACTCTGGGTATCACAGAAATTTGGGTGGGTTGGTGGGAGTATAGATGATTGGAATAAATCATCCAGTCTCTGCTTTATAGCCAGGTTCTTTGCAGCAATGTTTCTGCTCTGGACCTGGTCCTGGATACTTGGTCATGCTGTCATGTCTGTCTGCATATCAGACTTGAACTTGGTACTTGGTCCTATTTCCATGGCTGCAACTTTCACTCCTTTAAAAAATGACTTTCTGTTCCAGGAATGCCATGCTCAGATGCCTCAAATATAAATCTCTTTCAATTCTTTCTCATCCAAACCATCTCCTCATGGTTTGACATTACTGGGTTTGTCCTGGCTGTGGAGGAGGCCAGAATCAAGTACAAATGCCTCGCCATAGATTAGATTTTCCTCCACAGCTTTTTTGTTTTTGCATTTCTCCTGAAGCATACTTACCAACTTGATGGTAACACTGGGTTCTTCCCTTCCAGGAGACTGGAACCTTTTCTGTCTTGAGCTGGCCCAAAGGCCAGATTTACCATTGATGGTCATGTGACTTCCATTATGAGTTCTACCCACCTAGCAGCCCATCTTCCTGTGAATTATTTTGAAGAAACTTGGCACTATATATTCAAAAAGTTATTTATTTAAAAATGAAAGCTTTCTGAGTGTGGAGGTGCACACCTTTAATCCCAGCACTACCACTATGAGTTCAAGGCCACCCTGAGACTACATAGGTAATTCCAGGTCGGACTGGACTTGAGCAAGACCCTACATAGAAAAACGAAAAAAAAAATCATACCTGACTTTAGATCTCCAGTACACATGTAATAGTTAGGCATGGTGTACATGACTGTAATGTCAACCATAGGGAGGCAGAGTCCAGAGGGTTCCTGGGGCTTGAAAACTTGCTAGGATAGCTGAATCAGTAAGCTCTGGGTTCAATATGACTCCCTGTCTCAAAAAACAAGGTGTAGGTGATGGCTCAGTAGATAAACCACTTGCCACTTAAGCCTGAATACTGAGTTCAGATTCTCCAACACCACTTAAAAACTGAAACTGGAATGGGTTTCTGCAATCCCACCACACTGATAAGAGAGAGAGGAGGTAAAGTCAGAATTCCCCAGAAGCTTGCAACCAGCTAGCTTGGTGCAGACAGCAGTAAACAATTATGAGAACGAGAGGCCCTTTTGCAAACAAGGTGGAAGGTGAGGACTCACACCCCGAAAGTTGTCCTCTGACTTCTACATGTGCACCATGGCAAATATGTGTCCACATTCACACATGCAAACATGCGCACACCTCCAATAACGTGTAGAGTGACTGAGGAAGATACTCAATATTGATTTACATCTGGACTCCACATGTGAGTACACACATGCTTCCACACCTGTACACACTTGTTCCACCACATGCAAAATGTACAAAAAATACACAAACACACAAAATCTCTGTTATGTTCTTATTACCAAGAAAAGTTCCAAAATTCATCTTATCTGGATCACTATATGCCATTTTATGCTCTAAGCTAGAAACATACAGACAAAAAGAAATCAGAGATGTTTTCAAACAAGTAAGCATAGTTCAGAGCATTCTTTAGAGTATAGGCTAGCCCTCTTGTTTGTTATGGCTCTCCTCAGTACCAAGATGGGACAATGCTGGCAGGAAAGTGGTGTAGACCCCAGGATATAAGTTTCCTTGGAAAATAGGGGATAAGAGGATGAGAATGGAAGGTTGCTGTTAATAATAAATACAAAAAAACACTAGCCAGGGAAAAATTTTTAAGCTAATTTTCTTTGTCCATGATTTTATTCCAATAGTTTATGAACAGCTCCTGAAACAAAGCCCATTAATGCCTAGAATGATCATATAGAAGGTAAAAATATTCTTGTCTTAAATTTAAATTTGTAGGTTGTGTCAGCGTTCCATCACTATAGCAAAATAAGATAGCTTATTTTTTAAAAGGTTTATGTATGCACTCTTCCCTTCCCTTAAGCTCTATGCCTCCCCCTCCCCCATGGCTCCTTTCTAGCTTCCTGGCCTCCACTGACTCCTACTCCAACTTGCATGTAAATCTAAAACTTCAGTTAGGATCTGCATATGTGAGATAACATGTGCCAGTCGTTTTTCTGAGCCTTGGTTAGCTCACTTTATATATATATATATATATTCAGGTCCATCCATTTTCCTGTGAATTTCATAGCTTCATTGTTCTTGACAGGTGAATAAAAACTCCATTCCATCATTTTCCATTAGTCAGTCCATGGGTATTTATACTGGTTCTATTTCCCAGCTATTGTGAAAGAGCTGCTATAAACATGGATGAATAAGTGTCTCAGTAGTAAAGTATAGAATCCTTAGGGCATATGTCCAGGAGTGGTATAGCTGGGTCATATGGTGGATCCATTTTTAGCTTCTTGTGAAACCTCCACACTGATATCCATTATGGCTGTACCAGTTTATACTCCCAGCAACAGTGACTAAAGGGTTTTCCCCACATTCTCATAAGCATTAGTGTCATTTGATTTGTGTGTGTGTGTGTGTGTGTGTGTGTGTGTGTGTGTGTGTGTGTGTAATAGCCATTCTGACTGGAGTGAAATGGAATCTCAAAGGAATAGTAAATATGCAAGTAGATGGGTGAAAAACTGGGTGTGAAAAGGTTAAAATGGGGACACATAAGGGGAATGGAGGAGAGGGGATTAACCAAAGCTAAAGATGTTAGGAAAAAGCCATAGGGAAACCCACTTTTTCATTAACTAATTAAAGGAAAGAGAGAAAGAGCTCTAGTTTGGGCAAAAAGTTTCTATGGGAGTGAATATCGGTACTTCCAGAAGCTATAGGCTGTTACAGGAAAACCCCTGTGCCAGGGGTGGGGTACCTCCCAGTAAATTATTAGTCATGGAGACATCTGAGGCTCCCCAAACAGCACAAGCCATTGCCCACCAGAACTAGATAATCAGACATTACTGCTCAAGACACCACAGGCATTGGTTCCAGGACACTGAAAAATCAAGCTCGAATGGAGCTGGAAGCCTCCTTCCTCCTGGCTAGCTGTCAGAGCACTGGAAAGGGGTGTTCAGGCTGGTGGGTGAGAAAAGTCATCAGCAGGCTGAACCAAGGCTGGACCAACCCTATATGCCCCACAACCTACTAGCCAGACAAGAAGCACCAACCTGTGCACTAGTGGCATGAGTGTTATGAAAGTGACCAACAGATTGGATCTGAGATCCACTTCATGGGAAGAGATTCAAACCTCATACTGAAAACTTAGTCAAAAACCTACAGTTGGGAAAGTCATAGACCCTAGAGGAAGCCACTACGGTTGTTTGGATAGGTGGTATCCACCAAATTGTCCTCTGAATATTTATATTGTGATTATCCCCACAGATTAGTGCTGTTTGCACTTCCATACAGAGAAACTTCTTCATGCAGGTGATGGTGACAACTAAAGAGACTCAAAACTCATCAAAGTGCCAGGAATAAGTGACACTTGAGTGCTCAATGCTACATGAGCTATCTTTATCACCCCCAAGGCTCAGGGAGCACTACAGAAGAGGAGAGCCGGAGGATGGAGAGTCATCCTTGGGACACTCACTTCTGGACACGAAGTGGCTATTGCTTTATGACTTCACAGCAGCGATCATTACTTCTACAAGACTTGCAAAATGTTGAATTTAACAATGTTTTGACACAGATGATGGAGGAGCGAAAAATGTCATCAAAATAGAAGAGCAATTAGTTGGAAAGAAGAAGGAGTTCAGTGGAAGAGGAAATGGGGAGGGAGTACAGAAGGTAATGGGAGGGATGATGATGAAGTCATTATGTTCAGGTGTGAAAACTGTTGACAGGTTTTTTTTTTTTAAAGAAATAACAAAGCTACAAAATGGGGGAAAAGCCTTAATTTTTTTTCCTCACATTATTAGAGGTTTTAGTCCATGAATTGTTGGTCCTGTTTCTTTGGGCCTTTGGTGACAGATCATGATGGTGGTTTAGGGTAGAGCAAATGGCTCAGCTCATGTGTTGAAGTGAAAGAGAAGAGACTGTCATACCTACAGTGACCCAGAGAGTGTCCATCAAAGTCTCCACCATCTCCCAATAATGTCTTAGCACTCAAGTACTATGGCGTCAGTTTATTACCCTACACTTTCTTTTCCACACAAGCATAATCACATATATAAGAATAACCACTTAATTTTAAAATAAACCACTTTTCTTCTTTTATTGTCTTCCATGATATAGTTGATACATTGTAAATATTCTTATGATAGAAGCACATGCTGTTGAGTTATTCGAGGTATAATTTTAGCAACAAACTTAATTTTGGTCATTTTTTACATTTTCTTTGGTTACTTTTAAAAATATTTAATTAATTTATTTGCAAGGAGAGAGAGAGAGAGAGAGAGAGAGAGAGAGAGAGAGAGAGAGAGAGAGAGAATGGGTGTACCAGGGAATCCAGCCACTGCAAATGAACTCCAGATGCATGCATCACTTTGTGCATCTGGCTTTACTTGAGTACTGGAGAATCGAACTTGGGTCATTAGGCTTTGCAGGCAAGTGCCTTAACTGCTGAGGCATCTCTCCAGCCTGTTAGTTACTTTTTTTTTTTTTTT
>PVHP010041466.1:0-15411 GCA_004024765.1 Zapus hudsonius | reverse complement strand
GTCTATGTGGGGGGGGGGTCGTGGAGAGAAGCACGTCCGAGGATCGCGTGCTGGAGGGAGGGGGCCTTGTGAGGGGAAGCCGGTCAATCCACGGCCATGAGGGGACAATGGCGGGAGCTTGGGTGGGGGAGGATTTGGCTCTCAGCTCCTCTGAGGAGCAGAGAGCCTTTGAGGAACACAGTCTGCAGTGGCTCAGGAGTTCGGGGGGAGGGTGGGCCCGTGCTCAGGTCTGGCCGGTATTCAAAGTTTGGATCCAAGGTGGAAAATCAAACCTTTACAGAGAGAGTCCTGGTGACGCTGTTACTCGTCCACCATCTTGCTCCACCCCCTCAACTTACTATTTTTAAATACTTTTATTTATGAGCAAGTAGAGAGAGATAAAGGAGAGAGAGAGAGAAAACAAAAGAGAGAGAATGTGTGTGCCATGGACTCCAGCCACTGCAAAGGTACTCCAGATGCATTGGCTACTATGCTTCTGGCTTTCCAAGGTAACCAAATAATCAAATCCAGACTTTGCAAGCAAACATCCTAATGGTTGATCCAGCTCTTCATCACTCAACAAAGTATTTTAAATGTCAGCTTATAAAAGGAAGTTCTCAACCTTTCCCAACTGTCACTAAAATCGCCTGAAATAAATAAAAGTTTACTTATTTGATGACTCTGCTTCGTTTAAAAATAATAATATACTTTATTCTCAACAACATATAAACAACCTGAATCCAGAAACATGCAAAAATAGATAATCAAATTAGAATTATCCCAGGAATACAAAGTTGACTTTATATTTGCAACTCAACCAGTATAATATACATTCAAAGGAAAGCATATGATCATGTCATAGGTGTAGAATGATCAGCTTACCAACAGTCAACTAACTAGGATGAGAAACAATAAAATTAAGAAAATAATTCCATTTACCAAAGTGTTCAAGGGAAATGAAAATATATGTGGGATTGTAAAACATGTATACTGGAAACTTGAGAGCTCTTTTTGAGAAAATAAAAAAAAATAAAGTAGAAAGCTATACCATATTCATGGATGATGGAAATATACTCCAAACTGAAGTCTATATTAGCTAAATCTTTACTCATACATTTTGATTTTTTTTTGGAGAATTTGGGAAGCTGATCCTAAAACTAGCATGTGCTTACAAGAATAACCAAAACAATATTAGAAAATAAATTATGAAGAATTACACTTCCTGACTTCAAAAGTCATTATAAAGCTACAGTAATCAAAACAGTATGGTACTGACATAAACAACAAATGATTAAACTATTCTAATTCAGAGTATACAATATATATTCAGAAAAATATTATCTATATCTATGTTTATGTCTGTCTATATCTATATATCTATATATCGATATGAGATCTGGTATGATTTGTAGTTTCAAGCATATACTGGTGGATCTTTGAATATATCTACTGTGAAAATGGAGGGCTACTTTTTTCTACTGGCCTTCACAGGTATTTCACAGTGTAAAACTGATTACAGAGTACTGGACACAAATAGATGGGAAACCCACTGTTATCTTATCTTTACTTAAAACACTCAAAACAATTCTAATTCTGGTTTAAACATCATGAACAATCAAAATTATGAGTATCTGTGTCTCATTAATACCAGAAACCTACATACAGTTAAGAAATCTGCGACCATGAAAAGGTTCTCTTTCGAGAATTTTGGGGAAAATGTTTCATGATGCAGTCACTAGGATTTATGACATTATCAATAGGCCTTTACTTCTGGTAAACAAAATCATATATTTTTTCATCAAGTACTACATGATAGTTTTGAGAAAAAGGGGTAGAGAGATGGGTATGTGGTTAAAAGCATTTGCTTACAAAACTCGATACAGGCTTAATTTCCCAGTACCCATGTAAAGCCAGATGCATAAAATGGAACATGTGTCTATAGTTCATTTGCAGTAGCATAGGGATCAGGTACCCACATCTAGGTACTCACATGCCCATTTCTATTCTCTCTCCTTCCCTCCCTCCCTCTCCTTGCAAATAAATGGTTTGTTTTTTAAGTTAATAGGTGAACACTCAAAATACTCCTATAGTCTTTCATCCAAAGAAGAGATTGATAACTCAGTTGATACACTTTTGGAGGTGACTGGTTCCCTGAACCATCTTGAAATAAGTATGCAACTTACTAATAAATAGTGTGGATAGACATGCTCAGGTAATGAACAGAATCCTATCTTTGCCTCCTTTACTTTTGTGGTGATGAGCCATGAGGAATCCCATGGGCTTTTACCTTCCACCAAAAACTTAAAAATGATCTAAAAGAACTAAAGTAACAAATGGTAATATCAAATATATGAAATATGTTCATCACTTACTATCTTCACTTAAATCACTAGTTTAACCTATGATTAATACAAAACCATAATTGAGCAAAACATGGATTATTTTAAGCAAAATCAGGCCATGACTCCAATTGTAGCTACAGCTTTAGACAACTCATTTTTCTATAACGAATCAATAAGATTGCTAACACCTAGGGTAAAGCAATAGTACTGGTAAATACGTTTCCCTCCCCAAATTAAAAAGAATAAAATATAAATTAGCTTTCACTTGGCAGATACAATCTTAAATACCATTTTGCCTCAGGGTTAAATCAACTCAACAAATGTTCTATAATTAAGTCCACAGGGACAGTGTTTATTCTTTCATCTTATAGTATATTATGCTTGTTGATGCCAATCATGGCACAGTAACTATGATAAAAGGTCCAGCTGAGTAGGAAATAGCAGCAAGTATCTTAGATAATTTAGTCAGGTTCATGTTTAGCAAAAGGTAGGATAAATCTCATGAAATTTTGGCAATCTAAAACATGGGTAAATTTTACTAGATATTCTAGGTTACATTGCTGTTTAAGCAATTTTGCTACTTTGCAACTATGATAAGCCCATATAATTCTTGAAGTGCATATGGATTACATGAAATATTTTAAAAAATCTTTCAAATCTGTAATTAGAGAAACATACAGAAGGCTCCTAGAATTTTGAAACCAAACCCTCCCTTGTATGTTCATGCTTCTTTGTAGAAAAAGCTTTTGGTTGATTACTTGGAACTTCTAGAAACTCTGTCGTTGACAATAAAATGTGTTTTGTTCCCTTTATTGGTATTCATACCCATAAAAATACCAGCTTCATTCTTGGCAGACATAGAAAAATAATCTCCAAATTTATTTGGAATGGCAGAAGGCCTCAGATATTCAAAGCTATACTTAGTAAAAAAAAAAAAAAAAGCACATCAGGAGGTTTCACCATACCCAATCTAAAGTTATACTAAAAAGACATCATAACAAAAACAGCATGGTACTGGAACAAAAATAGACAGATATACCAATGGAACAGAATTGAAGCCCTTGCCCTAGGTTTGAGCAGCTATAGTTACTTAATCTTCAACAAAAATGTCAACAATGTTAACTGGCAAAAAAAGATAGCATCTTTAACAAATTGTGATGGACAAATTGGATAAATACTTGTAAAAAAATGAAACTGGACCCTCTCCTCTCACTGTGCACAAAAATCAACTCCAAATGGATCGAAGACCTGATACTCTTAAAACCCTGGAAGAAAAACTAGGGGGAACTCTACGAGATGGGAATAGGGAAAAACTTCCTGAACAAGTCTCAGCCAAAGAAGTACAATGATTACTTAAGCAAGGGATCTCATCAAGCTGAAAAGCTTCTGTACAAACATACCATACTCAAAACCAATAGACCACCATGAAACTAATCTTTGCCAGCTGTAACATGGAGAGAGATCAAATAACTAGAACTTACAAATAATTCAAAACAATGACATAATAAATTATCAAACAGCTCTATCACAAAATGGGGAACTGAACTCAACAGGGAATTCACAGAGGAAAAAATACAAATGGTCAACGCCCACTTAAGAAAATGTTCAATAAAGCAGCCTTAATACTCACCTACCATGACTCATGGAACTGAGCAGAAGAGGGGGCAGAAAGATTGTAAGAGCCATGGTGGAGGAGAATATCGCCCTCCTCAGTAACAACATACAAAGTGTATGGAACCAGGTTGACTCCTAGGCTATCCATAACCTCCTCAGTTTGCCTACAGAGGAGGATACCTAGCTGATTGGGGACAGGGAAGAGGGAAATTGGGGGATTGGGGACAGCTACACATTTTTTTCTGATTCAGTATATATAAATATGGATAATAAAGATATAATTTATAAAAAAGAAATAAAATGTGCAATGTCAGTCATTTATCATCAGGGAAATGTAAAACAACAATGAGATTCCACCTCACTCCTGTCAGAATGGAAATCATAAAAAAATCTACCAACAATAGATGCTGGAAAAGATGGTGGGGGAAGGAACTCTCATTCACTGCTGGTGGGAATGCAAACTTGTACAACCACTATGGAAAGCAGTGTGGAGGCTCCTGAACAGGATGGTTATAGAGCTAATAGCAGACTCAGATATCCCTCCACTTGGTATCTATCCTCAGGGCTCCTCATTTCAGCACAGAGACACCTGCTCAATTCATAATTTCTAGGAAATGGAACCAACCTTAATGTCCATCTTTGGACAATTGGATATAAAAATGTGATACATATAAACCATGGAATTCTACTCAGCAGTGAGGAAAAATGATAGAATAAAATTCAAAGAAAAGTGGACAGACTTTGAGTAGATCACATGTAAAGAACTCACAGAAGAACAGAGAGACAAATTATGCATATTCTCCCTCATCTGTGATTCCTAATCAGGTTAACCTTAAACAATAAGCAAACCTGACATGAGACTCAGGAGATAAACAAAGAAGGATGATACTGAGGGATTGGAGGGGACCTGACAGAGGGGGGTGATATACACTAATCTAAAACTACAATAAACTGACATCATAGAATCCTTTCTCCTGTGCAATAAATACAATTAATAAATATTTTCCTCATTTTTACTGACCCTTCACATTTCACCTTTGGTTAGATAAGCATATGTGTTCTAGTCCATGGACAAGGTCAGATGTTTTTAACATGGTATATAATTTAATAATTTTATTAAATTTGGCATAAATGTTTTATTTAGTTATAGAATATTACATGATATTTCAATGCACATGCATGTTGTCTAAAGGCCAAATCAGGATAAGCATATTGGTATCCTTTAACATTTATAAATTCTTTTCAGTAAAAGCATTCAATATATTTTGATTCTTTATTTTTGAGACAGGGTTTGCTGTATAACCCAGGCTGGCCTCATAACCATGAACTTTCTGCTTTAAGCTATCAACTGCTGGTATTATAGGTTTACAACTACCATTTCTAGGTATTTTTTGGTGTTCCTTTGAAATGCACTGTACATTATAATTTCATATAGTCATCCTAACATTCAATGGAGAACAATAATATGTGTGTTATGTAACTATAGATACCCAACGAATAGCATTTACCCATCTCTCCTTCCTTCTCATTCTACTCTCCACTTGTATGGTAATAAATATGGTATTCTTGCCTTAGCCGATTTTATTTGGAAAATAGTTTTCAATATTTTTCTTTAGTTTTATGGATATTGGCATCTGAATCAATAATACTGGTTATTGTTATTTTTATTGTGACTTTTTGCATCCTTTTGATTATGAATAATTTTTTCTTTGTAATTATTTGCTTGTCAATAACCATTGAAAACTTTCTGCTAACCACAAAATTGTTAAAAACAATACTCACCTAGTTGTTCACTTTGGATATTTGGTCAAGCATGTCTTCTTTAGATTTACTGTTAAGGACTTATTTTGCTGTAAAAAGAGAAGTAAACATACATCTTATTGTTCTCAACATATTTAACCACTATTTTCCAAAACTATACATTATATATTATACACATCTGATATATCAATATAAATACTTCTAAAATCACATTTAATATATTAATATATTTCCTAAAATTACAACATATTTGTTTTATAGAATGAATTCTACTGTACCACTTTACATTCAATGTTTTCATCATTCATCTCATAAAATTATGAGAGAGAGAGAGAGAACACCAAAGAGAGATGGAGGAGAAAAGTGTCCCAGTTTGGCTTCAATGACAAAAATATGGCATTGGGGGATGGGGAGATATCTCAGTGGTGAAGTACACTTAGCACTTAAGCATGAGAGTCTCTTGGTCCAGATACAACTGAGTTTGACCACGTAAAAAGCTGAGTGAGATCATGCATGACTATAACCCCAGTCCAGGTGAGGGGTTGGAAGAGATCACAGAATCACTGGAGCTCACTGAAGGAGGGCAGCACTGGGCTGAGGGAAAGACTCTGTCTCAAGGAAATATGTGGGGAAGTGATAAGAGAACATCTGACTTTCTCCTCTGGCACCAGTGTGCATGCACATGGGGAGCACATCAATACATACAGGTGCATATACCATATGCCTCACAGAACTATACCACATAAATACCACACACACACACACACACACACACACACACACACACACACACACACACACAAAGAGCATGCCATTTATTAGAAATTTTTCCTTCTTTATTTTAGCCCTCAGTATTGTTTAATAATATAGGAGTTACCCATTTGTTGACATATTAACTTAAATGAACCCTAAATTTATTTTTGGATTATATTTTACTTGGAACTGGGGATTCGACAAACATCACCAAAAATAAAAAAACACTTTTTGATAACTATGAAAAAATGATATTCTTCTGAAAATGTAAAATCTGGCAATACCATTTCCACATTGGACCACAGCATTTGAGGTCATCTGAATCCATGTTGCTGGACATGGTTATTTATATCTGGATCAAGAATAAACTATCTCATTCCATAGCTGAGAGCTGTGTTTTTCATTGACAGCCTCACTACAAAAAAAAAAAAAGAATCCAACTCAAGCATCTGATAACTTCAATTTATAGAAAGGTAAGGGTGAATGTCCAAGGAGGACTTTTTGTGGTTTAGTTCTATTTGTGATAATTCCTCAACAAAGTAAGACAGGGAGGATGAGGGAGACAATAAGGGAGAGTAAGAATAGGAGAGAAGGGAGGTAGACTAAGTGGGGAGGAGAAAAGAGTGAGAGAATTTAACTGCAGGCATGACAAAGAACATTGTTAAATAAGTCATAATGGAAATAAATATACAAAGCATGGTTTATCCAAATACCTTTTAACCATTTCAACATTGTTCCCATTACTACCATCTTAAATATTTTTAATATCCAATATATATGTAATTACAATGTATGAATTTACCCTTTCAAGCAATCTTATGATAACCAGAAAGACTAAAAAGGCCTCGGCTACCTCCTTTAAATTTTTATAAGCTGGGTCACTATCCACAGTCCTGAATACATTTTCATTACATCGATTTTGTCAGGTTTATATAGAATTAGTTGTTGATCATTTTTGAATAAACCATCCTGACAGGTGTGGCTATTTGCTTATCCCTTCATGTCAATGTCACAACAGAGTTTATATGCTTATATAATTATGGCTATGTCTCTCACCATCATCTCAGTTTTTGCCACAGTCTAACACATGTTAGGCATTGAACATACATGTTTTATATGAATGAAAACACAAAAAGAGTAAAAGTTCCAGATGTGCAATGCATTTAATTTATATTTTGATATAGGGTCATATGTTTGGCTACAAACTCCCTATTTAGCCAAGGATGACCCAGAACTCTTGATCCCCCTGTTTCTGCCCTGTCAGTGATGGGATTCCAGGCATGGACCACCACACATGGTGCTGGTATTAAGCCAAGGCTCCATGTATTCTGGGCAAGTACTCCACAAGCGGGGCTACATTCCCAGACCTACAGTACTTTTATGAGGGTAATAGCATTACGTTTCTATCTGGCATCTTTTTTTGTGTTTCAGTCAATATTTTACTTCTATGGCATTTATGAACTAAACGTTCAACTGGTCCATTCCCCCAAAATGAACTGATGAAAGGAAGAGAATGAAAAATTTCCCAGTGGCAATTCCATAGCAGACATGAAGCATGCTTGAACTCAAGCTGAATGTGGAGCCCCAGGCCTGCTTGGTACCTGTATTTGCAGATTAGACTGCAGCTGCTGCAGAGCTGGTGCTGTCTTTGGATGTCACACTAGACCCCTGGTGTTGGAAAAGAGAATAGCATTCCAATACTCTGGGCAGAAAAGCCCTCACAATAAACCATTTCATCCTGCCTGCTTAAAATCATTATTATTTTCTAAACACGAACCAATATTATTCAGAGATGAATTGAGAATGGAGTTTGCATTTTCTGAGTACCGTCTATGCACTAAGTGCAGTATAAGTCCCCTGTATTGGAATTGTTTTACTAACCACTATGCCATTTCTTCTTGGTAATCATTATAATTTTGTAGATCAAGAATCTACTAAGAAATATAAAAAGTTTTGTGATGATCAGATTTTATATTCATTTTCTATATTCTCTGTGTGTAAGAAAATGACCATAACTGAATTCCATTATTTTCCAATAGTGGGGAACAGCTTAGCATGATAATAAACACTTGTAATCCTAGCACTTGGGAGATAGAGGCAGGTAGATCAGGATTTCAGTGTCTTCAACTACATAGCAAATCTGAGGCCATCTTGGGACATATGAGACCATTCAAATAAACAACCAAACAAAAACAAATATTGAGAGACATTAGAGTGAGAATGCATCAGCCTGGTGTGGAATACATTTGTAATACCATCCAACAGTCAGGAGGTGCAAAGAGGATGATCAGAATTTCAAGGTTATTATCAGCTTGAACTGTTCTAAGATAATGTGAGCTACATGAGACCTTGTCTCAATAAACAGGAAGACAGACAGAAATACAGAAAGAAAGGGAGTGAGGAAGGAAAGAATGCACCAATAAAGCTGTGGTGCTGGATCCATACAGTTCTCAAAATGGCCATGAGCAACATTGGCTTCATTTTTCTGGTAAAGGAGTGGTAGTAAGAAAGCAACCTGCTTGATAATATTCATCTAACAAGTGTGAGTGTCATATTTAAATCCAGATCCTTCTGACTCTAAAGCTACAATAAGAAAGTATGATATAATATGCAGTTTTTAAAATAATCTTCATTATTCCTTCTATCTAGATACAATTCCTATTTATTTATTTATTTATTTATTTATTTATTTATTTATTTATTTATTGTTTTTTTTTGAGGTAGGGTCTTGTTCTAGCCCAGGCTGACCTGGAATTCACTATATCTTCTCAGCGTAGCCTGAAACTCACAGGGATTCTCCTATCTCTGCCTCCTGAGTGCTGGAAATAAAGGCATGCGCCTCCATGCCTAGTCAATTCCTATTTTACTGACATGTATTTCACATACCAGATCATTCACTAATGGTATGCAAATTAAAACAATGGATTTTAAGAAATCTTTATTCAGTTCGTTAACTCATTTACTGATTGAAAAGTATTTTCGTATCTAATTTTTGCAGTTTTTTTATATATTCTTGATAAATAACATATAAGATAACCCCTTTTCTGAAGTTCCCTTGGCAAAGGTTTTCACACATGCGATAGGCTGTGTCTTCACTGTGATGATTGCTCACTTTATTGTACAGGAGCTTTTAAAATTCAAATAATCCCACTTATTTATTCCAAGAGTTATTTTTTATTCTGTTGAAATCCTTTCAGAAAGTGCTTGCCTATGTCAATATCTTGAAGTGCTTTCTCAATGTTTTCCTCTAGCATTTTTAGAAATGCTGGTTTATATTAAGATCTTTGATCCATTTTGAACTGATTCTTGTACAGAGACAGGGATATAGCGGAGATATAGATCTAATTTCATTCTTTTGCATGTGTATATCCATTTTTTTCCTTTTGGTTGAAGAGGGTGTATTTTCACCAATGTAGGTTTTTCAAAGTTTTTTTCAAAAATTTATTTTTGGGGTGGGAAGATTTGATTTAAGGTGATTGTTCACAAAGCCTGCAGGCCCAGCTCTAATTCCCAAACTGACCACATATGCTGGACATAAAAATTAACATAAGTATCTGGCATTTGTTTCCTGTGATATGAGGCCCTGGTACACAGGTACACACACACACACACACACACACACACACACACACACACACACACACACAAATAAATTTGAAAAATAAAGCTTACTATTTAAAAAAAATAAGTACTAACTATATGAGCTTATTTCTTGGAACATTATTATTTTACATGTATGATTTTCTTTGTGTTTGCATGTCTGGGTGAAGGTGGGGAGATGATGTATAAGTGATGGTGCATGCCTGCCATGGTGGCTGGGTGTAGAGGTTACAGAACAAATTGAAATTCTGTCTTTGTCGTTCGTTCTCACTCATTTGATCATTTGAGGCAGGGTTTCTCCTGACCTCACTTTACTTTTTTTTCTGCATTCACCAAGCGCTTCTAAGAAATTCTGACTCTGCCACCTATTTCACCATCAGAGTGCAGCAATTACAGAAGCCCACAATGTTTCCAGCATTTTATAGGGAGTTGATACATATAACCCATATACACAAGCTTGAACAACAAACACTTTATCCATGGAGCCATCCTTCTAGCCCTATAAATTTCTGTTTCTGGGGCAGCATCTTGTATTTGTTACTATGACTTTGTTGTATAATTTGAGATCTGATACCGTGATACTTGTATCATTAATTTTTCTATTTAGGAGAGCTTTGGCTTTCTAATGTCTTTTGTGTTTCTAGATGAATTTTGAATTTATTTTTTTTTTTTTACTTTTGTGATGACTGCCACTGGGATTTGTATAGAGGTTGAATTTGAGACTGAAATGCTTTTGGTAAAACAAGTATTTTAACAATATTAATTCTGCCAATCATGAGTATAAGAAGCCTTTCTATCAGTGTCTTCTTTAATTTCATACTTTGGTGTCTTAATACTTTGGGGAAGTCTATCAAATCATTGGTTAGTTTTATTCCTAAATTTTTTGAGCCTATTGAGAATTGAATTAATTTCATAATTTCTTCCTTGGTATTCATATATGGAAAATCTACTTAATTTGCTATTTTGCTACTTTTCTGAAAAAATATTTATCATATCTAAGAGCTTTGTGGCAATGCCCTTAGGGGCTTGAGCTAGAGGATCATGTCATTTGCAAATAGTGATAAGTTGACTTATTCCATTCATATTTGTATTCCTTTTATTTCTTTTTCATCTTCTTACTCTATTGAAGTCTTTGGGCACTACAATGAATAAGAGGGAAGAGAGTGGATATCCCTGTTTCATTCCAGATTTTATAGGAAACAGTGTCAATTTGTTCCATTTGCATGATGTTACCAATAATTTTATCACATAAAGCCTTGATTACATTGACATGTGTTCCTTCTTCTATCCCTAGTTAATTCTAGACATTTATAATGAAAGGGGCATTCTTGAAATTTGTTAATTGCCTTTTATGAGTCTGCTGAGATTGTCATGTGATATATGTAGGTCCCCTATAGTTTGTATTATATTTATTGATTTTCATATGCCAATTGTCATAAGAAGAATCACAATGGCCAATAAAAATTTTAAAAAGCATAGGGCATCATTAACCATTAGGAAAATGCAAATTAACACGACTTTGTGATTACATCTCATGCCTGACAAAATTACTAAAATCAAGAAACTAATGGCAACAAATGCTTACCAGCATTTGGGGGAGGGGGAAGAACCCATTTGTACTACCTACTGGTGAAAAGTGAACTGGTTGAGCTACTATGGAAAAATAATATATTGGTTTTTCAAAAAATGAGAAAATGAATTACCATATCACCCAGATATACTACTTCTTGGTAGTATGCAAAAGACTTTAAGTCCTACCATAGAGGTACTTGCACATCCATATTTATTTATTTATTTATTTATTTATTTATTATTTTTTAATATATATATTTATTGACCATAATGTGTTACATTATTTAGTGGGCAAACAATGAGTTGTTATCCCCAATTCCCCAATGTTCCCCCTCCTCATCCCCAATCAGCTGGATATCCTCTTCCATGGGTTGTCTGGATCAGTCCTTGTGGCAGGGGAACATGGAGAGCCTAGAACTCAGCCTGGTTCTCCTGGCCCAAGTGTGTTTTACTGAGGGGTGCCATGCCTCTGGATAGTCTCCCCCACCACGGCTCTCACAATCTTTCCACCCCCTCTTCCCTGAGTCGTGGTGGGTGAGTATTAAGGCTGCTTTAATGTTGTGCACTTAGGGGGCTTTGTGTTGAAAATTGTTGGTTTCTGTCTCACTGGCTTATCCTGTGTTGATTGAATGGCTGTGGCTGTGGATCCCTTGTTCATCCTGTCTTTCTCTGTGGGGCTCCATATGGATTTTCCACGGTATGACTGTGGTGGCTCATCTCTTGCGAGAATCTCTGCTATCGGCTTACAGTCAGTTGGTAGGGTTAGATGGGCCACAACTCTCTCATTGCATCCTGAAAAATACAAACACAATCTCCATCAGAGTGTGAGGTCAGTATAGGTTAACAAATATACACAATTCTGGATTACCTAGATTCTATTTTTAGTAACTTCTCTGTCAATCGGTCCCATAGTGCATCTTTTCTTGGGAGCCCGAGAGTACGGATCCGGTGCATATCACACTGATTCCCCAGTTCCAGTCACGGGCTTCCCCTCACTGAGTGGAATATTTGGCTGAATTTAGTAGCTGTTGATTGTCTCCCCCAGGCCCAGGCTCCTCTATTGCACTAGTGCTCCTTTCTTGGTTCGCTGTTCTCTCCCAGTAGAAGGTATGGTCAGCCTACTCATGGCCATAGTCTGTGTTTCATGCCAGTGATCTGTTTACTCCAGCTTCGTTGATCAGCTTCCCCTGGCAGCTTGTGCAGTGCCTTCTAGCACTGCATTAACTACCATCTGGGGACTGGATACCATTCCGGACCTTGAAGGGTCTCTCGATGCTGATCAATGGCATTCTGTGGTTTCTTCAGCAACAGGGTTTTGCCTCAGGCCTAGGGAGGTCATTCAAGAGCTTGACAGAATTCTGTCTTGTTTTTGGAACCCCATGGGTTACTTTGGTCAACAGCTCAGTGAGGGAAGGAACTGGTGGCTGGGACCAGGGATCCATATTTATTGTTGCACTATTCACAATAGTTAAAAATGGAATCAGCTTACAGCATAAAAAGGAGAGTAGAGGAGCTGGAAAGATGGATCAGCAGTTAAAGGTGCTTGCTTGCAAAGTCTAATCGCCTAGGTTTGATTCCCCAGTACTGACATAAAGCCAGATGCACAAAGAGGAACAGGTGTCTGGAGGTTGTTTGAAGTGGCAAGAAGCCCTGTTACACTCATTCCCTCCTCCTCCTCTTCCTCTTCCTCCTTTCTCTATCTCTCTCTCTGCTTGCAAATAAATAAAAACACATTTTAAATGGCGAGTTGACAAAGGAAAAAGATACATATGCATAATGAAATTTTATTAAGTCATAAAGGTACATGAAATCGTGACATTTATGGAAAATGGCTGCAAGTGGAATTACTGTGTTAAGCAAAATAAGCCAAACTCACAGAGACAAATACCTCATGATTTCATTACATGTGTCTCTGAGATGAATAATTTTTTATATGTATATATTTATATGGGAATTGCCACGGAACTAGAAAGGAACTAAAAATGGCATAATGGTCACTTTCAGGTTGCTGGTACAAAATACCTGAAAAAAATCAGTTTAAAGGCAGAAGAGTTAATTTCAGAGTACAGTTCCAGGTTACAGTCCATCATGGCAGGTCATACATGGATCTAATAGCAGGAAACAGAGTTGAGCACATGATGTTCACAATCACAAGGAGAGTGTGATGAATTCTTGCACTTGTCAGTTTTCTCCTTTTTATATGCTTCAGTACCCTGACTTATGAAATTGTGCCTCTGACAGTTAAAGTGGGCCCTATCACCTCAATAAATCTAATCAGGATAATCCCTCACAGGCATGCCCAGAGGCTATACTAATCTACATAATCACTCACAGTGATTCTAAGTCTTGTCAAATAGGCAATCAATATATACCCTCACAAGAGGAAAACAAGAGATCTTAATGGATGGAGTAGAAAATGAGATGGTCACAGAATACATGAGACATTAAAGCAGAAACTTTGGAGGAAGGAAAGGGTACCTAAGGAAATTAGAGTGAAGGGAGTGGTGGAAAAGGACCAAAAAGAACAGAAGATCATGAAAATACAATAACTAAACCCCTTTCTGCGTCTAATTAAAAGAAACTAATAATCTTCATTAACAAACAAAAATATTAAGGCTGAGGACTCAGTGGTATATATAACCTGTGCCTACCATGTACAAAGCTCTGGGTCAATCCTCAATACTAATGAAAAAAATTTTTATAAAAATGGTTTGGCTCTATTAAAATTTATTTTAGTACAATCAAGGGGTTGTTGAAACCATCGTCACAGAATTTAGAACATTTTTACTTGCTGAAAAGAAGGCTTCTTTTCATTAATATTCCCAGAAACATTTATCACCATTTTGTGGCAAATTATTGGGCAACAATGGACTCTGATAACAAATGACTGTAATACTTGTGGTGAATGTGAACAATAATACTTGGGTAGCTATTTTATATGCTCACTACTCCGCTGCTACATGCACTACATCCTCTTCATACCCTCCCAGGGAACTAATATTGATGTGGCTTTCAATGGATATATGAACACTTTCTTAACTCTTAACAGAATACATCTTTCTGTACCAACAATGCCAATAAAAGAAAAGTGAGAAATGCTATTATCCCATTCAACTCATTACTCATGTTTTCCCATGGCAAAAGGACAACACATCGACTCTTAATTTACTGATAGATAATAGAACACCAGAAAAGAATGTTATGGTGATTAATGTGTAGCACGGGGGCAATGGCAAGAAATGCATTGAAGCACTATATATAAAGTTTATAGTATTATATCTAAAAGCAACAGATCTTTATGCAATTGAGAGTAATAGGTACTTTGCATCCAAAAAGTGAAAATAAGTATAGGAGTAGTAGAACTAAAATAAAACTTTGATGGCAATTTTTTTTTCTAGAGCTGACACTTAGAACGATCAACTATGAAAATTAAGTCCCTTCACTGTATTGATATAGGTGCTTCACAATGCACCATTCAGGAATCTCATTTAAGGAAAGTCACAATCTTACAGTGATCCTCCCTCCCCACTGAGGATACCTTTTTCCTAGTGGATGCTTCAAACAATAGATTGCGGGCTGGAGAGATGGCTCAGCAGTTAAGGCACTTGCCTCCAGTGCCTAAGGCCCCGGGTTCAATTCCCCAGGACCCACATAAACCAGACCCACAAGGTGGTGGCCCTGGTGCGGTCTCTCTCTCTCTCTCTCTCTCTCTCTCTCTCTCTCTCTCTCTCTCTCTCTCTCTCTCTCTCTCTCTCTCTCTCTCTCTCTCTCTCTCTCTCTCTCTCTCTCT
>PVHP010041465.1:0-15414 GCA_004024765.1 Zapus hudsonius | reverse complement strand
AAGCATGACCTAGAATGTCTGACCTTGTATGTGGGTCATGGGAATAAGAATTCAGGTCCTCATATGTGTCCTGCATACACTTTACCCACTGACCCATCTCTCTGACCCCCAAATGGGTTTGTTATTACTACTTTGATTACGAGCTTTGCTTTAGTTTCAGTTGTTTTATTTGTGGTTGAAGGTTTTCAGACATAGTATGTTAGGGATGATTTGGTGGTGGGAGAAGGAGTTTGAGTTATTCTGCAAGTTAGGAAGAAGGAAGTTGACAATTCTTACCTGAGGACTTCTTTATGAAATAAAAATTGAAATTTGTGTGAGATTTACTCAGGGGAGAGTGGTGCCTTTGGAAATTTGTTTATGATGGCTATTATTGACAGTGAGGAGTAAAGCTTTCTGGGAAGGCATAGATGGCTTCTGTGAGATAGCTTTCTAGTTGGGAGATTTTCCTGATAACCCTCAACATGTCAGATGTATGCACTGAAAGGCTGATTAATGATAAAGAATAATAATGCATTGGAGGGAAAAACTGGGCAGGAATTGATTGAAATGACAAATGAATCCATTTAAGGAAATCCTGAGCAAATATATTTTCCTGTAATAAAGAGACAGCAAAAATTATTTCCTAATAAATATCTACTTTTGATAACTAAGTAATATATGGAATATAGCTTATCCAACTAGCCTACGGCAAACATATCTTTTGGCTACATTCCATATTTCTGCTCAAAAATTAAGATTGACTTTATAGAATCAGAAATGCAATTCCTTGAAGTTACAAGTTAAGATAAAGTTGCCTGATATGTCTGCTTTGTTTTGAATTCCCACTGCAAAAATGGTACAAGTCACCTACCGACAACAGTTCTTCTAAAAGTTATTATATGGATTTAGAATCACTGAAAGTGTGAAATTTGAAATTATTTTTCAACCTCTAGGGCCACACATATTTGAAGAATATACAGTAGAAGTACTGACACACAGAGGCATTTTTTTCTGAGCCAAAAGGGAAGAAGTGTGATAGAGAACTAAGTTATTTGTTTTACACTCTAACTTCTGCACACAACATGCTAAGCTGCTTATAATGGTACCAATGGGCCAGATTAGTCCTTCTGATTTGATTTTGTTTGGTCAAAGTAGCATTTAAACCCTTCTCACTTGGAAAATGTTCTCAGTGGGCATACACTTTCCACATTATTCATGCCTTTTTATATTATTTTGCAGTCAGAGTTATTTACTGATATTGCTTGTCTCCTTAGGTATTGGAGATAGAAATACCATTTAAGATAATGCTTCTACCTTCAATATTAGCAATGGGATAAACATCTGTAAGATGAAAAACCAGCTTCATTTTTTATGGTTATCAATGTGCACAAATTAATGATATATAAACATTCAATATTATGCTTTACATTTTTGTTAATGTCAAGAAGGAAGTTATATATAACAGGGATCTATAAAGTATAAGAAACTTCTATTAGTACATGGGTCAAATGAAATGACTAGGAAAATCAGATGTAAGTTCCCCAAGATCCTTTCATCTACTTATATCTACAATGAAAATGACTTAGTTACAAGATCCTAACCTAAGGTATTCATCCAGTAAGTATCAGCTGTCATCTAGCTGGGTTCTCCATAAGCTAAGCAATATCTAGACATTGCATCTGTCTTCTTTACAAAAATGAAGCTCACTGGCAAACTGGGAACTAAAAGAATACATTTTGGGTGGTACAATTGGATAGCTGTTTCCGTCAACCTCCCACCCAGTAAAAGTGAGGTGTTGGGGAGACTACATAGTATAGTTTCCATGTGTATTCCTTAAGGCTGCACAGTGTGTCCAGGCAAATTCTAGGAGGGTTCTGGGATCCAGAGTCTGGTCACATGATAATGATCATTGTGCAAAAAAAAAAAAAAAAAAGATGGCCCTATAAATTCTGGTGTTATTGATTAAGAATTGAACTTGTAACTGGGTTCTCCATCACCCTGATTTGAGTGGGTTTCCCTGTGATCAGATCTTGGAGTCCAGCTCTAAATTCTGTTTGGAGGCTGATCTGAGCCCAGCACTACTAGGTGTGAGAGGGCATTTTGGGTTCTGCTGGCTAGTGCTTGCTGGTGGTGTTGGCTATTTGGTGTGATGTCTCTCTACTTAGATCTAAGAGAGCCAATTTCTGCTGCCATTGCATAAGCCATTGCTTATGCCATTGCATAAGTGTCTGGTTGGATATTTGTTCCAGTAAAATGGAGCTGACTGCAGCAACCCTTCTCATGCTTTTTGGGGAGATTTCTTCAGGTTCTCAACAACCATGCTATATATCTTTGAAGTCCGCATCATTTCCAGCTCAATGTTTCTCCATTTATTGACATTAGCTTAATGTGGCTAAAATTCAGGAACCCCCAGTGATAAGATGTCCAGCTGGGAGGTCTGTGGTCCTTGAATATTACACCTCTGATCAAGAATGCTTGAGGTCAGGCAGAGGCACAAATTGCAGATTCTAAAATACTGTTTTCAGTAGACTAACTGTATAGGAATCACTATGACATCACCATTTTGTGTCAAAGAAAACTGAGATTTTTATAGTATTTTATTGCTATAGTTTATGAGGACAGAAGTAAGATTCCAATATATTTGGTTGCCAAGTATGAGGATTCTTTTGACTTCTCCTCGTCTTATTGTAAATGGGTTGGAATTATAGATGCATGCATTTCTCAGGTCTTGTATAATATGGGTGCTGGGGATCCAAACTTCATTGGCAGGTTGCAGAGCAAGTATTATTAATTATTAGGCCTCATCCCACTTAAAAATATATTTACTCTATTATTTCTATTATTATGTTAGTCTAAATTAGTTTAAGCCTTTAAACTCTAAGAGGAAAATTTCAACATTCAGGATAAATACATTATACAGAGCTCCCCTTTCTACTTATACATGCGTCTCCCAGGTACCATTGAAAATAATGTTGTTTGGTTGTTTATGAAAATGTAGTTGACAAGAAAATCCAATCAGTTCCCTGCTTTTCTCTTGGCTATGAAAATTTCATTATGCAAAACATATGCTATTCTATTTGCTTTTGAATTTGCATCTACCTGGCATGCAGCTTCAGAAAATAGAATTATATGTCATCCTGTTTTAGGCAGACCAGTATTTTTCTGTCTATTTCTTGAAAACTGACATCACTAATATATGAAAGATGTATTTTATGAAATTCCATATGACTTATAAGGCTATGGCTATGGCTCTCTGGTGAAAGCATATTGGAATTCTAGTTGAGTGTCTCTCTAGATGCATTATCTTAGATAAAGCAGTTAAGATCTCTTGGTGTTTGAATTCTCATCTAAAAAAGTGAGGAGTGGTTCTGGAGGAGTGATGAGAGAGAGCACACTCTGACAGCAGCACAATTCTCTGATACATAAACAGCCCATGCTAAATGTTCTGTATAGGACAAGACAGAGATTCAACCAGACTTCATGACTTACACGAAAAAATGAATTATTTTATGGATAATGAGTTGAATTTAAGGACAGTAAAAAGCAATTAATAACCATAGCTTATCAACTATCAGAAGTATTTCGATTCTGTAGATGCACCTTATCATCTAAATACAAGAGGCTGATTGAGGTGAAAATAGCACCATATCTACAGAGGACAGGGCTCACTTACATATCCATTGAAAATCACTCGTGAACTTGGTAACTTTATAATTTTCAATCCTTATTTCCATAAACCGAATAAAATAGATGCTATTCCTGCTGTCCCTATATACTTCAACATCTCTATAAATATTGCAATAGAAAAAAAGCATTTTTGTACACAATTTAATCACATGAAAGTATAAAACATTTCCAATTTAGTCTCTTTAAAAGATTATTGCCTTTCTTGGGCTGGAGAGATGGCTCAGCGGTTAAGGCACTTGCCTCCAGTGCCTAAGGCCCCAGTTCAATTCCCCAGGACCCACATAAGCCAGACCCACAAGGTAGTGGCCTTGGTTCTCTCTCTCTCTCTCTCTCTCTCTCTCTCTCTCTCTCTCTCTCTCTCTCTCTCTCTCTCTCTCTCTCTCTCCTTAAAATGAATAAATAAAATATTAAAAAAAAGATTATTGCCTTTCTTTTCTAATTTCTGTTTTTACAGCAAATTTTTCTAAATCCACCTTTAGTCTTTAATGGTAACTTTTAATGAAAATACCTTAATTTTCAGAATTATTTTAAGAAACTAACTGCCTTAAATAACATAAAAATTCTAAAAGCATATGTTCTCTGACGAATAATGACGATACTTGAGTGCCTCTTATAACTATCACCTTAGGTATTTTTTTAAGTCAGGAACATATATTTACTCTCAAGTCTATATAAAAATCAAGGACATTTCCAACTTTGGGCATAAAGTAAAAGGAGTTGGGGCGTTTTCACTTCCATCACTACTAACTTGAAATCAATATTTTTTTTGACCTATTTTGCTTGAGGTCACAAAGCACCAACACTCTGAAATTTAGAGAGAAAGAGGAATCCATAGAGTCACAGTTAAGACCTGCCTACCTGGAGTAGCAGTTGCTGAAATTACAAACTTAGAGAGAACACTGAGAAGGTAATTTTGAGCAGTGTGAAAGGCTGAGTGCAGACTAGTGAGGGACTGAAGAGCTCCTGTTCTCTGGTCTTATCTGGGAATGTTTTGTGAGCTTTACCTCCAGGCATTCTTTCCAGGTCCATGTACCTCATTTTGCCAGAGAAGCCCTGAACCTTCTCGGCAAAAATTTATTTTTCTGTAGAACTTTATCTCCAGGCCAAAGACACACATAACTGCTCTGTGCTTCATCTAAGAGAAAAAAAGTCATCAATGGTCAAAACTTCAAAGAAACAAAACTCTGTTCCCAATAGAAAAATTAGGAGGTGAGGAGGTAGACGAGGCTGGAGAACACTAGAGAAGTTGTCCAGGGGACAGCCAGCATTAGTAAGCTTTGCATTGCCACAAAAAGGTGCCTGATGCAATTAACACCATAAAGATACAAGGCTTATTTAGCTCATCATGTGGTTGATTAAAGAACAAGTTTGGACATCTCCATGGCTTGTTCTGTTGTGAAGATAGTGTACTGATGAGTAAAAACCAAATAGTCATATTGCAAGTGGGAGCAGAGGTAGAGATTGGGGCTGTGGTTTCTTGAAGACAGTGAGCTAATAACTTTATTCTAGCCCCTATGTTGTAAATAAATACAGCACTCTACTATTCTTCTAGAATATTCTTCCAAATTCCAGCTCAGTTGTAAAGCAGAAGTGCACTAAAAACTCACACTCAAGTTGAAGATTATCTCATGCTTTCCACTCAACTCTTTACCAACTAAACACCAGAAAAAAGTAATAATATGCTGTAGATTTAATATATATATATATGTATATATATACATATATATATGTGTATATATATATATATATATATATATATATATATTTCAGGCAGAGTGTTTTATGGCTCTTTAAGGAAAGTCAATGTCAAGAGAAATGGGAGAGAGGGAGAGAGAGAGAGAGAGAGAGAGAGAGAGAGAGAGAAGAAACAAGTTGACCAATTTGACCAAGCTGGCATCTATCATTTCTATGATTATCAAACTGAAATGCAGAAGAAAGGTAATTTAAAATATCAGAACAGAACAAAATATCTATGAAGTCTGAGACAATAGAAAAGTTATAGATTTAATAATCTCAGACAACACTAAACAGGATTATTTTAATGACCACTCCCCCCATAGTGGTTGTCATTATCCCCAGAAGACCTGCACTGTTTGGATCCCATCAAGATTTTGACATGGAGAATAGTAGAAGAGAAAAGGAATGAGACAACAAAACAGAAAAAAAGATGACTTTGAACAAGGAGGGTCCTCAATGGAATGGGGGAAGGGAGAGAGGACAAAAGAGATTAAGAGGAAACAAATATTACCAAATTGTAATTTGGTATGGTATGTTATAGAATGTTAACATATTAAAGTTCTCAATAAAAATAACAGAATGATTATTTAAAAGTTCAATTGTTCTTGGATTTGATGTTCCCTAAAATCTCTCTTCTCATTAGAGAAAAGAAAGTTCTAGTATGAATACAGAGAAAATTTATGTAGATGCAAATTTGTTGAAGCAAAAGCAGCCACTAGTCCCCACAGCAGCTGAGATTTATGTGCATCACGTGTTTTCCTGGGATGGAAATCTTGTGTACTCAGTCATGAACTTTTATTGGAATTTGAGGGATTTTCTATGACTTAGGTAGGGGGGAGAGATTTGACCAAAGAAGGATCTTTGGTGGTTTGCAGGGAGGCACATGCAGTAAATGACAGCCCCACTAGATGGTAATGAGTCCTCTTACTGAACTTTGAGGCAGCAGAGGCTAGAAGGAAGTCCTGCAGTCTGTGCCCAGATATGCTTGTAACAGTTGGATTTAGGTTTCACTGCTCCCTGACTCCCAGTGTATTCATGAAACAGTGCAAATGAGCTTGTTATCAAAAAAATAAAAGAAGACATTTTACCATATCCCAATTATTACAGAATACGCTGAAACATAATTATGGTATACCCTGAACCATTTTATTTTACCAATTAGTATCTGAGGTGAGATGGACAAGGTTATTAAAAGGTAAAAAATACAAATTCCTGAAGTATTCAAGACAGATTTTACTGGGGTAATCTACTCACCATTAGAAGAGAACATAACACCAATTTGACATAATCGCTTCCCAAAATCTCAGGCAAAGGGATGATTCCTAATGAACTCACAAACTAACTCACCTAGTGTTAGGCAAATATAAATGTTCTACACATTTTAATATTGAAAAGAAGAAAATTCAGTTGAGAAATGAAAGCCTTTCACAGAATATTTAAATCAACAATTGATTATCAATTTAATGTATAAACTTTTAAATGTTTCACTGTAAATTCTCTAATAAAATCTATTTGATATTGAATCAGTGATAAAACACTAAGTGTGATGGAAGATTAAGTTATAAGAGAAAAATAGATAAGTTTAAGTAGAATTTAAAACTTCTCTGGAAAATACTGCTATGATTTTCCCTATTAAAAGAATGACATGAGAAGCCATACATACTTGTAAAATGCATATGTTAAGCTATGTGTACAGAAAATAGAAAATGTTAAAAAAAACAGAAAACAACTGGATTGATTAAAAATTGTGCCAATGTACTTTTACAGATGTTATACCAAAAAAAAAAACCTAGACAACTTTACATAAACCTATGACAATGTCTCCACACTAATTTGTGTTTTGAAATATTAAATTGAGATAATGTGATCCTACTAACATCCTATCAGAAGCTCTGGTATCTGAAGTGGGAGAAGTCCAGCTGCTGACATTGACATGGAATGTCATTCATTGACTTGACAAGAATCATAATCTCAGAAGACGCACCTTTGGCTGGTGTGATGGTTAAGTTTTGATGTCAACTTGACCATTCAAGTAATCTTGGGTGGGTTTCTGAGGATGTTCCCAGGAAGGCAGCCTCTCAGTAGGGGGCAGGATGTAAGGAAGCTCAAAGGAGGTAGAAGTAAACATCCTTTCCAGTGTGGGCAGTGCAGGAAGGAAATTCCAGAGACTCAGGAAGCCATTAAGTCTGGTACAGAATTGCAAGACCCCATGCTGGGACAATATAAAGGTGGAAGAAATTCTCTGCTTGGTTCCTGCCTGTTTGCTAGTGAGTGTGTGTTGTAGGTGGTGGGTTTTTCTCTCTGCTTGGACCTGTGAAAGGGGAGCAGCCTCTTTTGCATTCTGGAATTTCCCCTGTATCTAAAGCTACAAATAAATCCTTTCCTCCTATAAACTGTGCCTGGTTTAGAGATTCATCCCAGCGGTGTGTTGCTGACTGAGACAGATGGGTATTTGAGGAAGTTTCCAGAGAAGCTCAACTGAGGAAGTACCCATCCAAAATGTGGATGATACTATCCTATGAACTGGCATCCCAGGCTTAATACAAATGTAAAAAAAAAAAAAAAACCACCATATTCAGAGCTAATAGACCCCCTTCAAACTGGGAGATGATTTTTGCCAGCTACAACTCAGACAGAGGCCCAATTTCTAGAACCTAGAGAACTCAAAAAAATTAATAACAAAAACTCAAACTGCCCCCTCACAAAATGGGGCACTGATCTCAACAGATAATTCACCGAAGAAGAAACTCATATGGCCTTAACACACCTGAGAAAGTGCTCAGCATCCTTAAGCATCAAGGAAATGAAAGTAAAAAACACAATGAGATTCCACCTTTCTCCAGTCAGAATGGCAATCATACAGAAAACCAACAATAATAATTGCTGGAGAGGATGTGGGGAAAAAGCACCCCTCATTCACTGCTGGTGGGATTGCAAGCTTGTACAAATGCTATGGAAAGCACTGTGGAGACTCCTCAACAGAATGGATATAGAGCTACCAATAGACCCAACTATCCCCCTACTAGGCATCTACCCGTAAGATGTCACTTCTCAGGAGAGAGACATTTGTGTAACTATGCTTGTAGCAGCTCAATTCATAATAGCCAAGAATTGGAATCAACCAAAATACCCTTCCATGGAGGAATGAATAACAAAACTCCGGTATATTTACACCATGGAATTCTATTCAGCTGAAAGAAAAAAAAATGACATAACAAAATTTAGGGGAAAATGGTCTGACTTGGAGCAGATCTTACTATGCAATCTCTCAAAAGAACAGAGAGCCAAACACCACATATTCTCCCTCATATGTAGTCATTAACCATGCTAACCATAAGCCCTCTGCAGACCAGTAGAAAGAAGTGAGAGGTTATGAATGAGGGGTAAGGAATGGGGGAGGGGAATGGCTTAAGCATGAGGCTAAACCGAATTGGGTTCAAAACCATAAAATCCTCATGAGCATACTGTAACCTAGAGAGTAAGTAGTGGGAGTCGTCTTGCAAGAGGGGCCATGAGTAGTAGGGGTGAGAGTCTAAGCCTGTGAATATTTGATCAGTCTGACAACCCCTGGCCCCAGTCACCAGTTCCTTCCCTCACTGAGCTGTTGGCCAAAGTGATCCATGAGGTTCCAAAAACAAGACAGAATTCTGCCAAAGCTCTTGAATGCCCTCCCCAGGCCTGAGGCCAAACTCTGTTGCTGAAGAAACCACAGAATGACATTGATCAGTATCTAGAGACCCTTTGAGGTCCAGAATGGTAACCAGCCCACAGATGGTAGTTAGTGTAGTGCTGGAAGGCTCTGCATAAGGTGCCAGCGGACGCTGGTCAACAACAGCTGGAGCAAAGAGAGACCACTGGCATGAAACACAGTCTGCTGCCATGAGTAGGCTGACCACACTTCCTACTGGGAAAGAACAACAAACCAAAAAAGGAGCACTTGTGCAATGGAGGAGCCTGGGCCTGGGGGAGATAATCAACAGCTTTTAAATTCAGTCTCACTGACTGAGGGGGAGCCCTTAACTGGAACTGGGGATTGGAACTGGTCTCTTGGGCTCTCAAGAAGAGATGCACCATGGGAGTGATTGACGTAGAAGCTACTATAAATAGAATATAGGTAATCCAGAATGGTGAATCTTTGATAAACTATACTGATCTCACTCTCCAATGGAGATTGTGTTTGTATCTTTCAGAATGCAGCAAGAGAGCTGTGGCCCATCCAACCCTACCAACCATTCTCAGGCCGACAGCTGAGATCCTAGCAAGAGATAAGCCACCACAGTCATACTGTGGAGGACCCATATGGAACCCCGCAGAGAATAATGGGATGAACAAGGGACCTACATCCACAGCCATTCAATCAACACAGGATAAGACAGTGAGACAGAAACCAACGATATTCAAAACAAAGACCCCTAAGGTCTCAACATCAAAGCAGACTTAATACTCACCCATTACGACTCAGGTAACTGAGTGGAAGAGGGGGCGGAAAGATTGTGAGAGCCATGGTGGGGGAGACTATCCAGAGGCATGACAAACCTCAGTAACAACACACTTGGGCCAGGAGAACCAGGCTGAGTACTAGGCTATCCATGGTCCCAGGCCACAAGGACTGATCAAGACTGCCCATGGAGGAGGATATCCAGCTGATTGAGGATGGGGAGGAGGGGCATTGGGGAACTGGGGAAAACAACTCATTGATTGCCCAGTAAATAATGTAAATCATAATGGACAATAATAAATAAATAAATAAATAAATAAATAATAAATAAATAAATAAATAAATAAATAAATAAATAAAAATGTAAAAATAGAAATCAGCTCAGCTCCAGAATCCCTTGCCTTCTACTGCTGGACTACACTATAGACACATTGTGATCAGACACCTCATTTTCCTGTCACAATTCCTTTCATGCTGTACTGAACTGTATTCTCTCAAACTGTGAGCCAATGGTAGGTCATAAGGATGGCATGTATCCTTAAGTTATAAATAAAATGACTAGGTATGCTGATCTCCTCAACCAACCCCAGTATTATCAGGAAAACAAAGCAAAGAACAAATAAATAAACAAATGAAATTTTTAAAAATCAGGCAAATCCCAGTTCAAGGTGAGTATCCAAAACACAATAGAATTATTAAAAATATAAAAACAGAGAATATTTGAGACATTGTTACAGTCAGAAGATCTCAAGTAGAAAACATGTATCTGCTATACATTACTTCTCTGTACTGTCTATGCAGGTTTTTTTCTTTTTTTGCTGTCTTCAATTATCTAAAATAAAAAGTCAGTTGAAAGAAAAATCATTAAGAAAAGTATTACATAGTTATCCATAGGCTATGTTATCCCTTTCCTGAAAAAGCTTGTACATAGCCATAGTGACTCAAGGCTTTCTCTCTGCTAGTGGGCAGATTTTATGATCAATTTTACTTAAGACGTTTCTAGAAAAAAATGAGAACTAATGTAATTTCTCTTTTATTTTTCTCTCTTTTAGAAAAGTTCATTTCATATTGACAAGAGACAAGCATTTCACGTTTCTAATATATCTGTCTCCATCATTTTGAATCTGCAAGATCTAACATAAAGTCTTTCTATGAAGCAAATATCAAACTCTTTAGGAAATATTTGTTCCATGAAAAATTAATGATTTATAAATACTGCTAAGGGCAAATGCTTCTGGATAACATGCATTAAGTAGGCAAAAGAATGTTTCTTTATACCATTTTTAAATCCTACCCCTTTGCTATACATTTTTGGTATTTACTCTGTAATCCTCTTTAAAAAGGTAATAGAGAAATAATAAAGCTCCAAAATATTTCTTACATCTCTGACACAATGAATCTAAAGATTCACAGTATATTGATTTTCAGAGATCTCTCCTTTCATATAACAGTGCTTCTTTGATAAGTACAGTTTTATAATTAAATGTCCTTATACAAATTATTATTAAAGACATTCCAAGTGTTACTGGCAGCAATGGGACTTACTCAAAACCACAAGACATTGTTAAGAGTTGTAACAAACTGAATGCTACAATTAAAATATAAGCATTTAAAGGAAATAAAATATATTCCCAATAAATCTATAAAATAAGGCATTCAATTAGTTAAAAGAACACAAAAAATTCATTTTGATCTTTTCTTAAATTTAAAAAATTACGTATTTTCAGATAGAAGAGAATGGAAATGTATTTCAGTAATTTTTGCAGTTCCAAATCTCATAAAAATATTTTGTTAGAATTGTTTCTCTATTCTACCAAAATAATATTATATAGTCTTATAAACGAATAATACTAATGATTTTGGGAAGATATAAAATTATATGTTAAAACTTTTTGTTTATTGGTTTGGTTATTTTCATGAGATAAAGGTCTAATATTTAGTGAGACTGAGTAACTCTACTGGCCTAGATTGGTCTCAAACTCTCAATCTTCTTGCATAAACCTCTTAAGTTCCAGGATGACCTTACTTTCAAAAGTAGATTTTTAAAATAAATCTGAAATCTAAGTAAATTATGAGATTCAAAGTTTAACCTATAATACTATCTGATGCTTCTTAACTTTAGTTCTAATAAGACATTGGCCTTAATTAAGAACCTCAAATTTGACAAATTTTACAATTGAGATATAAAAAAGTTTTCTTGGTTCAGAGACTTAGTTTGTGGTGTTGTACTATTTCTGCATATTTCTAGCTGCTTCTGCTCATCTCATAATATTAATTATTTCTGCTCTACAATACAGTTACTGGGATACAATAGTGGGAAAAAAACTGATAGATCTGTGATATCCTGGGCTTCATAAAGCATATAAAGAAGAAAAACTAATCACCACATAAAGAATTTTATTTGATGTTATGTCTTCAGGAGAAAAATACTACATAAAGGATTTCTGAGAATTCAGAAGAGGAGGCTAGAAGGTCAATGATGCTTTGAATGACAATGTATCTTCTACAAAGAACTAGTCCTCAAGAGAATTAAGAGAGAGTGAAGGTTGGAGGGATGGAAGGAAAGAATGAAGAGCAAAAGAAGTGGATGGAGAAGTGAGGCAAGGAAGAATTAATAGACAGAGAAAAGGCTGAGAGGAGAACATCTGGCCATGGTGTCTGCATTGGTTGATCAACTGAAAAGTCATCCCTATGTGTAAAGGGACTTAAGGTGGGGGCAGTAATTATAGATTTCAGCAGTAATGAAAGAAAACAAATCATGTAGGTACTCAGATGTTATAACATGAATCTGATAATCTGATTTTTTTTTAATGATGTAAGGAGGCTTGGGATGGTTCTGAGGAGAGACAGAATATTAGATGGTTAGTTTTGGGCATGATCCCAGTGGCCAACATTTTGAAAGGAGACTAAAAAAAAGGGAAGTAAAGAAAATACCAGATACTATTTAAATAATACTCCTGAAAGAAAAGGTGTGGTAGCAAGTTAGAGTACTGGCCCTAGTTTACAAAGTGGTCAATTTCTGACTGTACCCTGAAGGAAAACCAATAGAGTTTCTGAGAGATTTGAGTAGCAGTCTGTGAGTTAAAAATGATGTAATATTTTTATCTCCATGAACAGAAAAATAAAGTGATCACTTGCTGAACTGTGGTTTATAATGGGAGAAGAATGAATGGAGACACAATTTAATTGACTTGGTTTTGGATAGTCTAATTTTGGGATAGGTATTACATATTTAAGCAAAGGTAATCAGTAGACAAATTTAAAAATCATAAGTGGGCAATGGAAAAATAAAATTATGAGTACATCTAGATGTAGATAATCGTTAAATGCACATTAATGGACAAAACCACTCATTAACAGTAGAGAGACAGATGATAGATGAAAGATAACATGATAGATTGTAGATGATAGATCGAGGATAGTTAATAGAAGGAGGATAGACAAACAGATACGTAGGTAGGCAGATGATAGATAGCTGATAAATGAAAGATGAATAGAAGATAGACAAACAGATATGTGCATATGTAAATGATAGTAAAATAGATAGATAATAAATGATAGACGGATGACAGAGAAAAGTCAGAGATAATGAAGTTGGTGATATGAATAAATATATTCACCATGAAACTAAAGTTGGATACTACTGCAGTCAGTTCCTTGTTGTTGGGACAGAAACAACGAGGCAGACAAAAAGAATATGGGTGTGTCGATACCTCCTGCCACACAAGTTCAATGTTAATGAAACATCTGAGCCTATAGATCCAGACATTTAAACATTCACATTCAAACTACCATAGGAAAAATGAGAAAAGGAACTATGTGCAAAAGTGAAGAAATTTGAGCTGGAGAGATGGCTCAGTGGTTAATGTGCTTGCCTGTAAAGTAGAAGGACTTGGGTTCAATTTACCTACAGAAAGCCAGATGCACAAGGTGGCACATGCGTCTGGAGTTCGTTTGTGTGACTAGAGGCCCTGGTGTGCCCATTTATCTTAAAATAAATTATCTGAAATCAATTATTTAATACAAATGGTTAAAATTCCTTGTTGCCTCTTGCAGGTCATCATACACATAACTCTTTTGACTGCCTCGGCTTCCTCCCTGCTATTTTAATTATGTCTCTCCACAAGCCTCAAGTTACAAAAGAATCTTTCTGCACATGTTTGAAACGGTGGACTTTGTCTTCCAACTAATTTTGTCTATTATCTATGCTTGAGAAATGCTTCTCAGTTTATGAGACAAGTTTTCTTTTACTGTATTCCTGTGCAATTATGCACTTTGGATTTTTTTTCAATTTCTAGAAATTTGATATTGAGTGCGGAGGCTTCACGTATGCTTGTCTAGTCTCTGAATATAACTGGAGATTTTGCCCTTCAAGGAAAATAATACTGAATAGATAATTTTTATGATCCTAAAATGATGTGAGAGGTTTATAGTTTATGGCAGTAGCCTGGGCACAACTTGAGCTGTCTTGGTGCACTTTAGGGTGTGGGTGCTCTCCTAAGCAGTGACTAGACCACAGAGACTCTCTTGTCTCCATCCATGTATATTGTAGTGGAATTTGGCAGCATTTTACTTTTTCAGAAACATTTACCAAACACATGTGATCATGTTCAATTTTAGCTAATTCTAAGTTAACTCGCTGGGGCCACATTGGTGAAGATATAATTGAATTCTTCACTTGAAGTAGGTATTTGAGAAAAATATAATTAATAGAAGCAAATGTACTAAATTACATGCTCAAGCCTTTGTTTTCAGACCGATATAGAGCAAAGATGAAAAGCAATTATTCTTCTCACCTGTCTGGGGCATTGCATATTATATTAATCTAAGGAAATTATTTTATTACCTAACAGGCCACACAGGGAGTATATTTCTAGAGCGTGTTACAAGAGATTCATAAGTCAGAGGAGTAAATGCATTTATGGAGTAAAAGAAATATTTTTAAAAAGCAATTTTATTCTTTCCTAAAAAGAATGAAGGTTTGAGGAAACAGTATTTCTAAAGTCTCCCCACTGTTTCCTTTGCACCTAAAACATCAGGTGCCTAACTTCTAGATCTCATGTAGCAGAGAAGTTCCTAAATGTGGAGATGAAAACTGAATCACTGAAGAGCATGCTGGGAGACATAGAACCAGGACAATGAAGATCTCCTTGAGATGGGGGCGAAGGGAAAAAGGAAGAATAAATGTTCACACATGTTTTGTGACAAAGCACTTGCTGATAGTGTCTCACACAATTCTGACAACATGCATGAGTGACAGGCACCACTGTGGGGCCTGTGATTCCCACAGTATTTCTTTTGGCAGGCCACCACTCAGTGTTGATCGCAGCTTATTCTATATGAGGAGAAGATATAAACTTTTGGAAAGAGTTTGACAAGAAGAGAACTTGTTTATTTTAAAGCTATCTACAGTGTGTGCTGTTTGGCCTAAGGGGACAGAAGTATTTTTCTCACACAGACTCTCAGTATAAGAAAAATGCTAATGTTTCTGATTGATTTACCAAGGCACAGCTATGGGAATAGAGTAGGTGGGAGATGCTTAAGCAAAAGTGAGAGTTGCATTATTTTGAAAG
>PVHP010041464.1:0-15420 GCA_004024765.1 Zapus hudsonius | reverse complement strand
AAGAAAAGGTTATACTCTTATATCCTCTTTCCCCTGCCTTCATTCTACCCAGGACCCTCCTCATTAGAGTTATTGGTATTCACTGTGGGGTCCTGAAGGCCTCAGTTGGTCTCTGGGAGTTTTTTTTTTTGGGGGGGGGTAATGCGGACTGTGCCTCAGGATATTGCAAGCAGAAAGAGAGAATAGGTGCTCCAGGGCCACCTGCCACTTCAAACAAATTCCAGATGCTTGTGCCTCTGTGCATCTGGCTTTACATGGGTGCTGAAGAAATGAACCTTGGCTGGAAGGCTTTGCAAGCAAGTGACTTTAACCACTGAGCAATCCTTCCAGCCCTCAGCCTCATATTCTAAATCCATGTTTATATTACCTTCAAACTCAAGTGTAGTTTTTATAAAAATGAGACCACAGTACAAATGCTACTTATTTACTTTTGTCTCTCTTGTTTGCTTATAATACCATGTACATTTTCTATGTTACTAACGAAATTATATATCATTTTAAGTTTTTGACTCTTGTTTATAGACACAAGATTGCTTCATAATTAGTTTAGTCTTTCCGTATTGTAGAACCACCTTACAGTTGTTTATACTCTGTCTTCAAATGACATAAAAAGGAATATTCTTGTAGCCAGAACTTTGCGCTTTAGTTGAGATTAGAGTTTTATTTGATGACTGTCTCTTCTCAGCCTTAGCCTCTTCTTGTTTTCCTGTCTTCTTAGCAGGTCCACTCCTTCGGCGAGGATGGCCTTCGACAACTTGCGTCAAAGTCAGCTGTGGCGCCTGTTTAACAACGCAGGTCTGAGGCGCCTTTCTGAAATTGGACTCTGGCAAAGGCCTGCTTTCTTTTTCAATTTTTTAAAAACATATTTGTTTTTTTGTGCAAGAAGAGAGAAAGAGAGAGAGAGAGAATGGGCACACCGGGGCCCCTTGTCACTGCCAACAAACTCCAGATGCATGTGCCCACTCTGGGCACTGGGGAATCAAACCAGGGCCTTCAGGCTTTGCAATCAAATGCCTTTAACTGCTGAGCCATCTCTCCAGCCCAGCAGGCCTGCTTTCTAATAGACTTGCCACATGGCTTGACCATATACTGAAACTTGCAGCCTTCAGGACTAGGAGACATGGATAGGCCTTCCGCTGGCTCTGTCCTTGCCTCATCAGCCTCATCACTAAGGGGGGAGGGAGATCAGTGCCCAGGTCATTCTCATAAGCTTCTAGTGCCATCTTCTTCCTAGCCTAGACATGCAGGTAAGGTTCAAAATTCAAAATTTCAACTTCGGAAAAAAAAAAAGGGCTGGAGAGATGGCTCAGCGGTTAAGGCACTTGCCTCCAGTGCCTAAGGCCCCAGGTTCAATTCCCCAGGACCCACATAAGCCAGACCCACAGGGTGGTAGCCCTGGTGTGCGTTCTCTCTCTCTCTCTCTCTCTCTCTCTCTCTCTCTCTCTCTCTCTCTTTCTCTCTCTCTCTGTATCTCTGCTTGAACATGAATAAATAAAATATTTAAAAAAAAAATTTCAACTTCAGATAGTTTGGAGATAGCTCTGATTTCCTTGAAATTCTTCAGAAGCATTGAGAACACCACCCAAATTTACAGACTTGTTTTTTGAATACCAATGACTTGCAGCTTGCCCTCTTTCTAAGGACATTGCAGCCTGTGGCAGTTTCCAAAATTAGACCTTCTGATCCAGGTCACTGAGCAGGAATGGCCTTGCTGTCACTGTTTACACAGTTTCACTTCTGACACCTTCATAACAGCGATGCGGACTTGATGGGGCGTGGGGACCCACCTCAGGCTGTGGGAATTCTTGGTCAGCTGCAGCGAGGGGAGCCCTCGGCAGGTTAACCCTGCCCAGGAGGTGGTGTTTGGATTGGCGGCCCTTTCGACCTTTGGCGCTTGATTCCCTCAGCCTTCTCGCCACTGCCTCAAAGTTAGGGCAGAGGCCGATGCCTCTATATCACCCACAAGAAGGGACCGAAACATGAGCTCATGTTCAGAAATTTAAGACCCACAGTGTCTGACTTTATTTGTGTAATCTATCTTGCATTTATAGCATCACTCCTACAAACTTGTGGGATTATAAGGCATCATGTAGTTGAAAAGTTCATATAGGCATCTTTCAGTTTAAAATGCTTAGAAAAGGCTCACTCATTATCTATGCTATTTTCAGAAGAGTCTTGCAATAATAAGAATAGGTCTCTTCTTGGTATGTAATAATTCATGTATATCCTGTCCCACACTATACAGGTGGTATTAGACCACAATTTCTTAAGATTAACATTCTAATTTCAGCAAGGAAAATAAAAGAATGGGGACACTATACACGAGGTGGTTGAACTGGACATTACATTCATAAGATTCATAGTATGCTCTAAAGAAATAGATTAATTTAGAACATATTTATAATACTACTTATAGGAATCAATTTTGTTTCATCTATTAGCTGACCACTCTTAAATATGTAATCTAGTAAACTTTCAAAATGTGAACTTTGAGTGTCCTAAGCATTTTCATACTTTAATCTCACCATAACCCTGAAAATCAATCAGCACTATTATTACTTTATTTTACAGACGAGAAAATAAAGAGGGCAGTGTGGCCAAGGGCACACAATCTCCTCCGTGTGGATTTGAACACCAGTGTCTGGCACAAAAGGCCAAGCTGTTATACCAGTCTGTGTTCAGATGCGATGGTTTCCCATGGTTGCAACACTGAACCAACCACAGCCTCTGCCAGTATGTTTGTTTTCCTTTGAAGACAGCATACATATACTGGGACCTTTGTTTTCCTGCTTGGGTTGATTGGCATTCCCTTAAGTAAACTAACTTTGCCATCCTGCCTCACTTGTTTGATAGGAGCAAATCCACACGCAAAAAAAAAAAAAAAAGTAGAGATGGGATAACGAGGGGCTCAATGCATCATTTTCTATCCCCCCCCAGGATAAAGCCACAGCCTGACTCCAGTCATAGTTTGTTCTGTAATCTTATTATAGTTCATCGCGTTGTAAGAGGATAGTGCAGATTTTGTCACTCCTCTTTCCAAACAGGAGCTGCTGATAAATGAAGTTGAGTTTAAGTGCTAGAGCCACTAATACTCACTGCTAGCCCTGGGATTCTCTTGTTTCTGGTAGGATGGGCTCGGCTCAGCTATAGTCCAGCTTTGAAGGCATTGGCCATGCCCTTGTCCTCTATCAGTAGTCTCCATACACTCCCGAAGGAAGCCTTGGCTTCCGCCATCTGCTTTCTGCCCTTACTCCCAAGACTCTCCTGCCTCCTCCACGCTGTTCCTTCTCGGCTGTTTTCATTGTGTCCTTGTCCATCTTGCCTGTCGTCTTTATCTCCTAGAAGCTTGCTGATCTCTAAAAGCAGGACTCAAATGGGTATTATAAGCTATTCTTTATATTTTTCAGTGCAGTTTTGTAAGTTAGCAATACTTTACATAAAAAATTAAGCACCCAGTGGTATAATCCCTGTGAGAAATTGGTTGTTATCTATGTATAGAAGGGTGTTTCCTGCTTTCTGTGTATAGATAGGTGTGTCCTGTCACTGAAAAAAAAAAACCTTCAAGTCGGGCTGGAGAGATGGCTCAGCGGTTAAGGTGCTTGCCTGCAAAGTGGGGGACACAGATTTGGTTTCCCAGTGCCCATGTCAAGCGAGAAGCACAAAGTGGCTCATGCATCTGGAATTCATCGGTAGCAGCTGGAGGCCCTGGTGCACCCATTCTCTCTGTCTGTCTCTTTCTGCTTGCAAATAAATAAATAAAAATATTTTTAAAATATATTTGAAAAAAAACAAGTCATGAGCAGCAGGTGGTCTTGAAGTCTGACCATGGCCAAGTCAGCTGTCTGTTCTGGAACATACAGAGCACTTACTGTGTGACTCAGACCTCCCCATGACTCCTCCAAGTGCAGTTTAGCAGGTGCCTTAGTGGCAGTAAAGGTGGGCAGTGAAAATGGAGATGAGCCACAGAGACGAGATGTGTCCTGGCAGTATGGTTGGTTAAAAGGCTCATTTCAGTGAGTAGCGTTGGCCTTACGAGCACGAAGACCTAAGTTTGATCCCTAGTACTCACGTAATCGAGGCCTGATGGCACACTTGTAATCCCAGTGCTAGGAAGATGGAGACAGATGATCCCTGCGGCTGATGGCCAGACAGTCTAGCCTTCTTGGCAAGTTCCAGTCCAATAAGAGACTCTCTCTCAAGGGAGGGAGATTGCATTCTTGAGGCCTTGAACTCACAGTGATCCTCCTACCTCTGCCTCCCGAGTGCTGGGATTAAAGGCGTGGGCCGCCATGCCTGGCCATTTCATAGTTTTTGAAATCATCTCATAACGATATTGTGCTGATTCAAATGTCAGTCTCTGTACCTTCTTCTTATTGAGTATTTTCACACATAAACATACTATAATGCGATCATAATCTCCTCCCATTACCTTCTTTGTCTTCCACCATCATTCCCCTGGACTCCGTTCCATGTTCCGAGTCCCTCCTCTGTTTTGGCATCTTTTCGCCATCCTCCAGTGTGTTGAAACGTTGATGGACTCTGTAGTGCAGGTAACAACAGCCAACAGCTGCTGAGGTCCAAAATGCAACGGCCACTCTCTGTCTGGAGTCATGTCCCAAAGTACTCTCTCCCATCCTCTGGTTCCTACATTCTTCCTGGCCCCTCTTCCACAATGTTTCCTGAGCTCTGGAGAGTGTGCCAGAGATGTCTCCTTTGGCTCTGAGCATGCAACAGCCACTTCTTCTGAGTCCTTTGGTGAGTTTTGAATCTCGGCGGTTTCCTCCACCTTCATAAAAAGAATCTCTGAAGCCGGGCATGGTGGCACACGCCTTTAATCCCAGCACTTGGGAGGCAGAGGTAGGAGGATCACCATGAGTTCAAGGCCACCCTGAGACTACACAGTGAATTCCTGGTCAGCCTGGACTAAAGTGAGACCCTACCTTGAAAAACCAAAAAAAAAAAAACCAAATCTCTGTATCTTGAACATTTTGAAAGGCAGTGGTCAGCATGTCCCAGGTTTGGCACTCAGTACAGTTTCAGTGTGTTGACGTGTGCCTTTGTGTACTGTCTCCAGCAAAGGATTTATCCTGAACCTTTTCTCTATCACCCAACTGTTCCTGCAATATGAGCACAAGCCTGAAATCCAACAAAGCCTGAGCTTTACTCTGTGCGTGGCCCTCAATTGGCTCAGCAGTCGCAGCATACAATGATCAAGAGTGGAGGTTGAGGTAGTAGTGGGAGGAAGGGGCGCTTGAATGGCCTCAGGAGCTCGTGTGTGCCTTGAATTGTGAGTTCCAAGTCGGGTTGTCAGATTTAGCAGAAAGCTCAGTGGATAAAGCACTGTGCAAACCTGAGGACCTGAGTTTGGAACCCCATCACCCTTCTAAAAAGCTGGATGCTATGGCAGACTTTTGTAATATATATATACCATCTGGGGCTTGTCATTCATTCAAATAAACCTCCCATGGGCACTTGCTATGGAAGGTGGGTGCTGACAATTGTCCACTGCAGATGTAATTGGATATATATATATATATATATATATATATATATATATATATATATATATATATATATGTAGTATATATGTAGTATATATGTAGTGGAATTGTCCTTTACTCCTCTATTGCAAAAGGCAGAATCTCTGATTCTGGCTGCCTTTTTCTATGGTAGCACAAGATGGAAGTTAGAAAAGGAAAAGGAAGAAATGCTCTCCTCCCTGTGAGTTGAAGTGATTTGAGGCAGGTTTTATTAAACCAAATTATTCGTAGGCTAATTGCTTGACAGCCTCTCCCCTTGCTGGCTGGCACCGTGCAGCTGATCTGCTTTGCTGATACTGGGCTGGGAGAGTCAGACATGTTCTCACCACAGAGAATTCTGCTACCCAGAAAATTTCAGAAAGCCCTGAGCATTTTACTACAAGCCTAACATGTGCAGTAGTGTTTTAAAAGCTAATTTGAAGTGAAATTGTCTCGCTTCAAGTACCATTAGTGCTAATGTTAGCTCTGTGACCTTGGACAAGTTTTCTTCAGCTGTGAAATGGGTGCAAAAATAGTGCCTCCCTTGTAGGGTTGTTAAGAGGGTTAAAACAAATTCCGTATAGTTCCTGGCACTCTGCTAGTGACTGAAAACATGGAAGTGTAAACATAACTAATATTTTCAGCTGCTTCACACCTTCCTCACTCTTTATATTAGCTGTTAATAATCCCAGAGACATACACGAGCTGTTAATAGGCTTTCATTTTGCTCCACCGTCTCTTTCTCCAGTTTTTCATCCCTTAGGCCAAACTGTGGGCTCCATTGAAATCCTTTATCCTGGTTCTTAAAATTAAGTGTTCGGACTTCGAAGGGATGACTGAATTCAATGTTTGCTTGCTCCCCTCTGGCTGTTAAAACTCTGTGAGACTCTTCTTTGGTTTCCCACAAAGAATTAGATAAAATGAAGACAGAACAAGGGGTGGTATGATTACGTTAGGCCAGTAGAATAGAGGCAGAATGAAACAGTTTATTGACTGTCATCATTAATATCATTAGTGAAGAAATGTCATGCCTTTTAATTTCTGTATCATCTGTAGTTTATGTTCTATGATTATACAGGAAGGGTGTTATATAATGATACTTTGAACTTATCAGATCTCTTTTTTAAAATATTTAATTAATTAATCTATTAGAGAATAAGAGAGCGAGAGAGAATGGGCGCACCAGGGCCTCCAGCAAATGAACTCAATACATGCGCCACCTAGTGCATCTGGCTTTACATAGGTCCTGGGGAATTGAACTCAGGTCCTTCTGTTTTGTAGGCAAGCACCTTAGCCGCTGAGCCACCTTTCCAGCCCCTCTGATATCTTTCATGACAATAAGGCCTATAGACATTGTCACAGGAATCTTGTTAATGTCAGAGTGACATCAGATTGGCATAAAGAATGTTCACTCAAGTGCAAAGTGAACACTGGTTCAGCTACTAGTGTGTCCACTCCCCTCAGAGCATCAAGGAAACTCTGACTCATTCAGACTCTTGGAGTTCTCCAACAAATACAGATTTCCATAACATTAAAGGAAAATGGACGAGGAGAGGGGAAATAGGCTTATTAGGTTTCTCTCTCAGTTTTCTTTCAGCTTGGAGGCTCCTTGTGGGAATTTGTGGAGTTGGACTAAACTCATCGTAACCCATGAAAGTACTTGCTGAAGCCTTTTTTCACTTCCCTGTCATCATAACCCTGTGGTTATCACTGTCCCCCCTTTGTAATCCACAACACAGTGCTTCTTCCCTCGAAAGATGCGGTGCTATTTCTAAAGGTGACATGTGGAGATATCGGCTCTACCCGAACCTTTCCATGATTTTGTAAAGTTTCATTTACCAATTAGACATCTAGTACATGCCAGCCATTGCTCTGTGTGCTCAAGACTCAACCAAGATGTAAAACAAGCATTCTTGTCTTCATGGAGCAACAGTCTTATGGGCAATAAGCATATAACTCATGTATAAAGCATCAAGCAGGTTGGAGGTCGGTGAGTGCTCCAGAACAGAAAAGCAGATCAGAAGCCAAAAGGCTATTTCTGTTTGCTCCATTCATAAAATTCTTTAAATTCTTTGTGGGAGTATTAAGGACAAACTTCTAAGTTTCGAAAATCTACTCAGGGACATTCTTTGAGCTTTGAGAATATATCACAAATATACAAGACCTGGTGAGTACCAAATGGTCTGTTGGCCTTACAACTCCTAGACTAAGGTGACTCAATTGCAGACAGCCACGGGTTGAAATGACTGAAGGAATCCCACTGGCTTGCTTGCTTTGTGCAGCTTTCTCACTATAGACCTTTCTCTCTAATCCCAGACAAGCACCTGCAAGAACATATGCAAATCATTAAGGGAAAATTCCAGAAGTCATGGCTATCCATCATGGCCAGTAGTTCATCTGCAGGGGAACCTAACACTCCTGTCTGTGGGTTTGTTTTTTCGACAGCAATCAGAAGAAAGCAATATGTGCCTGGGTAGATAAGCCACTTGCTTTTAAAGAAAAGGAAAAATAGGACTGAAGCGATGGCTCAGCGGTTAAGGGTGTTTGCTTGCAAAGTCTGATGGCCTGGGTTCAGTTGCCCAGTACTCATATAAAAGCCAGATGCTTAAAGTGGCAAGAGGCCCTGGGATGCTCATTCTCTCTCTCTCTCTTTTTCTCTTTCTTTCTCCCTTCTCTTGCAAATCATTAATAAATTTAATTTAAAAAGAAAAGGAAAAATTAAAAACATTATGTTCTATTAAAAACTCAGGGCCGGGTGTGGTGGTGCACACCTTTAATCCCAGCACTCAGGAGGCAGGGGTTGCAGTATCGCCATGAGTTCAAAGCCACCCTGAGACTACACAGTGAATTCTAGGTCAGCCTGGGCTAGAGTGAGACCCTACCTCGAAAAACCAAAAAAAAAAAGAATAGAAAACTCAGTGAGTGGGCTGGGAGATGGCTCAGTGGGTAAAGTGCTTGCTATGCAGACATGAGGACCTGAGCTTGGATTCCAGCACCCATGTAAAAAGCCAAGTGCAGCAGTGCACCTGTAACTCCCCCGGGGAAGAAGGAAATAGGAGGATGAGTGGGGCTTGCTGGCTAGCCAGAGTGAGCGTCCGGTTTACAGAGACCCTGCCTCAAAAATAGGGTGGAGAGTGACTGAGGAAGACCACACACACACCCCTACCTCATCTAATCCATTTTTAAAAATATTATTTATTTGTAAGGAGAGAGAGAGAGAAAGAGAGAGAGAGAGAGAGAATATATGAGTGGGCACAGCAGGGCCTCTAGCCACTGCAAACTCCAGAGGCTTGCACCACTTTGTGCATCTGGCTCTGTGTGTAGCCTGGGGAATCAAACCCAGGTCGTTAAGCTTTGCAGGCAAGCACCTTAACTGCTGAGCCATCTCCCCAGCCCCAGTACAGCAGAATTATTAGAATGAGAGTGGTGTCTCTGTGGGCCAGGACCACCCTCCAAGGATGAGGATCTTAAGTGACTTGTTAAAAATCACTTTGCTAATCAGTTGGTAGAACGAACGAGAAAAGTCAGGCAAGCCCCTCCCTTCACCTAAGGTTCCACAGTGCTGCTTCCAGAGTAGATCTCAGTATTTCTCCAGATAAAGATGGCCTAACCCTTGACAACTGATGATCAAAGAAGCTAGGCAGGAGGTAACTGGGGTGTCAAGCTGTGTGTAAGGCATTCCAGAAGGTCAGTAGGACTCTGAAGCTTGAACGCAGGCAGCAGAAGATGGAGCTGAAGGCAGGCTTTCAGTGGGCAGCAGGGCAGAAGCTGTGTGACCCGGGTGGCTCCTCTTCTGAATGAAGGGGGTTCACAAACATTCCAGTGTGAAGAACTTCTACATCCAAATAGTGTGCACTGACTGTGAAGGGTGTTTTATTGGCCCATTTTACATTGCTATAACAAAATACATTAGCCTGGATACCTTATTTTATTTTATTTGGTGTTTCGAGGTAGAGCCTCACTTTAGCACAGGCTGACCTCCAACTCACCTCCTATCTCTGCCTCCTGAGTGCTGGGATTAAAGGTGTGCGCACCATGGCCGGCAAGCTTGGATAATTTAGGAAAAAAAACTTTATTTAGCTAACAGTTTTGGAGACAGAAAGTTCAAAGCACATAATGCTGGCTCTGGTGAGGCACCCATAGACACTTCACATCATGGAGGTGGCACCGTGGTGGTGGTATGTATAGGAGGGAGATTCCTAGGTGAGAAGGAAGTCAAGGAGTGGAGAGGGGTCCGCCTCGCTCTTTCGTGACTTCCCTCTCTTGAGAACTAATCGAAATCCATAATAATCATTAATGCCTTCCAGGGACAGGACTCTCAGTGGGCCGGTCCCCGTGCATTAAGCTCTGCATCTTAATGCTCCTACCCCTGCCATTGCGGTCACTGAAGACCTAGGTCTCACACGTAAACCTGGGGGGCAAACCCCAGCCTTATCAAAATCACAGCAGTGCTGCTTCTAGATTTGAGGACCCCATACTTCACTTTTGTCACCTGACCACAGAGGGTGATGGGGACACACGCTGCTGCCTCACTTCTGGCTGTGATGGAGACAGGGAGCCCCCAGTCAGCTCCTGCCACTTCCATTGGGTAGCACCTGAGATCTTCCCACAGGCTGGGTACTATGCTAAGTGCTTGAATTACGTCATCACCTTTAATCCTCATAAAATTGGTACCATTTCAAAGAAGAGAAAACTGATTAGGCGGGGGTCCAAAAGCTAGTAAATGTCAAAGCCTCCATCCCCGTGGGTGAGGGTTAAGTGTGGATTTAGAGGTTAGAACCCAATGAATGGCCTGCGTAGTGCTTCCCGCTCTGCTGTGTGCTGTGAAATGTTTGATAAGTTACTCTTAACCTCCTCATCTGTGAAGTTGGAGTAACAATTGCAACATTTTAAAAATGATGATTAGAGCTGGGCTTGGTGGCGTATGCCTTTACTTTAATCCCTGCACTCGGGGGCAGAGGCAGGAGGATTGCCTTGAGTTCAAAGGCACCCTGAGACTACATAGTGAATTCCAGGTCAGCCTGGGCTACAGCGAGACCCTACCTCAAAAAACAAAACAAAAAGTGATGATTAGAGTATATAGCATAATAACTACGGACATAGTAACAATTATGTGGTGATGAGCTACAGTTTTAACCACATGATTTTGCTATTGCTGTCGTGGTGGACTCCAAATCGTCTATCAGCAGTGTCATATGCTTCGATCTAATTCTATGAATATTTCTAGTACCGAGGTTTTAAGCTAGGATCTCACACAATCTAGCACCCCACCACTGAGTCACACCCCAGGCTCAAGCATCCATTCTTTGTAAATACCACTATTGTTCATTTAGTCATTTTATAATTTGTGAACACACAGGTGATTTAATTGCTTCAATATAATTAAAACATTTCTGCTTGCCTACTTTAGCTTCCCCAAAGATTCATATCAGGATTTCTTTTAATGTAAGTGAGCATCCGTGAGACATATACAGTTCTTAGAGCCGATGACCTATTGCCATAAAGGAACAGAGTGATTTCAAGTGAACTCAGATTAGACAGAGCTGGACATGAAGGAATGGCCGAAGACATGAAGAGAGGGTTGACCCCTGGCTTCTTAACTCCTGTGAGTGTTCTGGGCTATTTGAGGGAATGGTGTTCCCACACTAGAAAGCTTCTGGGACTAGGCCATGTCATACACAACCATTTGTCATTCTTTACTGTGGAGATGGTTGTGGAGGTTGTTAAATTTGACACATTCAACATGAATTGTTCAGCTGGCTTCTCTTGAACTCTGGCAGGCGAGGCATCGCAAACTGTGGAAGAAAATGGTACTCAGTTGTGCTGGTTGAAGAGGTTATGGAGGGAGGCGAGAAAAACAAGATGAGGGTGAGAATTCTGCCTCCTAAAAAAGAAAGATTATGTGTGTGTGTTGTATGTGTTCCTTTGGATCCAACCCAGAGTCTTAGCATGCTAGGTAAGTGCTCTATCACTGAACTACACCTCCACTCCCAAAGCTACTTTCCCCCGTGTGTGTGTGTGTGTGTGTGTGTGTGTGTGTGTGTGTGTGTGTGGTGTACGTGGGTATGTGTTTGCATGTGCATAGGTGCACGTGGGTTGACATTGGGCATCTTCCTCCATCACTTTCACTGTATTTGGGCAGGACCCCTCTCATATGCTCACAGATTTGACTAGCTAGCCAGCTTGCCCTGGGATCCTCTGTCTCTGCCTTCCAAAAGCCAGGGTAACAGGCGGCTGCCATGCCCACAGTGTTTACTCGGGGTGCTGGGAGTGTGGGGAGAATCCGAGCTCTTACGCATGCTTGTGCTGTAAATGCATTATCCACTGAGCCATCTCCCTTAGCCCCAGAAAGCGACTTTTGAAAGAATGTATCTGCAGCGCAAAATCTGGGTGGAGGATCTTTTCTTCTGATATAATGACTCTGGTCACTACCACCCAGCCTGTCCCCAGCCCACATGCATCTCAATCCTTGGGATTCACATTATAGAGCTATAAATAGCTCTGGAATTCAAGTGGAACATTCTGGAGAGACAGTCTTTCTCACTAACATAGAAACAGTCTTTAAATAAAATTTATCTCATCTTTGAAATGCACTGAGATCGTTGAGATACTTTGGATTTTCTTGGTGTCTGGAATGAAGATTACCGGTGAATGTGCTTCCGTGCCCTCTGATTTCAACATTCTGCTTCTCTTTTTCTCCCTCTTCCTCCCCCTTCCTCCATCCCTCTCTCCATTTGTGTGTGTGCACACGCACGCTCACACGCTTGCTTGCACGCTCCTATCTTTCCACGCCTAGAAATTGATCCACAAATCTTGTTAAGGTTCCTTTGCAAAACGATTCACAAATTATCTGTGGATCTTATGGCTTGTCTTTCCCACCATGGCAGCCCTAGACGAATGAAACTACAGTTCCAAACCCAGGACTCAGACGCACTTGGGGTCCCGCTTTCTCTCTGTGTGTACTGCTCCTTTATGTTCTCTCTTTGTGTCTATGGTTACTGTTGAGCTGACCCCTACAGTCTGGGGCAAATACCAAACTTGAATCGAGCACCACTGACCCATACAGCTGCGATGGATTGCAGTTTCAGGGGCCCAGATGATAGAAGTAAAATTCCTTTAGCTGGTGTAGTTTAGGGAACCTGCGACTGTCCACAGGTTGACTGTATTGCACTCCACTTTGCTAAAGTTGAAAATGGAGTGCTTTTTCCTTCCTTCCTGCTCTTTTTTCCTGTATTTCTTATAAGAAGTTGAATAAATTTTACATCTGAAGAGAATTCTAATATAGTATTGAATTTCATTGTTTGAAACTGTCACTGTATCTCCCTCTCCATATCATCAGTGTCTTTAAGAAACTGTTGCTTGCCAAACGTACCTAATTAAAAATGGAGGTTAATCAGCTGCAGAGGGCCCTGGGCGCCACTAACAAGGGGAGGTGGGCAGAGCTGCTGCGAGTGCCACCTTCGCCGAGGGCCTGAGCCACGCTGTTGGAAGCGCAGGAGAGAGCTTCTACCGAGCCACAAGCCTCCTCCCGGGAAGACAGGCTCTGGGGTGCTGGGCTCCCGTCCTAGCTTCAGCCTGCCTGTGGCCTTCCTGACATCAGGGGCCTGCTCCTGTCAGGCAGGCCGCCAGCCCATTGGCTGGGAGGAGGGCAGTAATTCGAACTGCCTTTTGTACTTGGCTAATCAGGACGGCGCAGGTTCCCGGTGGGTGTCAGACACCTGGGTCTCAGTTCTGCCTTCCTGGAGCAGAGTCCTGGCGAAGCTGTGCCTCAGTGCCACCTCCCCCAAGCTGCCAACCCCCCTTAGGGGAGGGCCAACTCAAGCCAGGTAACTGAGGACAATGGAGGTGCCTGGACTTAGACTTCTATAAGGTAAGTTTAGTTTAAACCATTTCATTCTCGCTGACATTTCTGGACATATCTTGACAGAAATGCCAGTGTGGTGGAGATAAACCAGAGTCTGGGAGCTCTTGGGCCTTTTGATGACATGACTAAATTACCCAGCTGGTGGGTGTGCGCCATCAGATGAGAACGCACACCACGAGAGTAAAGGAACTTTTCATTTCAAACCATATTCTCTATACACACAGACTTGTATGGTTGGGCTAGGCTTGACTCAGGCCAGTGGTGTGGCCTAACTCGAGATTTCTATTCTGATTTTAAGTATGTCTTTTTTGAAAGCTCTCTTTGTCTTGCGTGAAATGAAAGCAGCTTTTCCTTTTCAGGTTGGCTCAACATAGGTGAGTTAGTGTTCCCACTTCAGCAAGGGGCTTTGACTATAAGGTCTCGCTCTAGCCCAGGCTGACCTGGAACTCACTATGTAGTCTCAGGGTGGCCTCGAACTCAAGGCGATCCCCCTACCTCTGCCTCCTGAGTGCTGGGGTTAAAAGCCACCACGCCCGGCTTGGATTCTTAATGCAAGCAATCTAAAATCTAAATGGGAGTAACAGTTGAGAAGCTGAGGAAAGTCAAGCTCTGACTGCTAAGTTTACTCTCCACTTAGATTTCATTTTACTTGAAAATTAATTGACAGATGCTTAAGGATCACCCTATTTTTCGATTTGGACTGCTGTCCCTGTACTTATTTAAAGTTTCGTCAAAAAAAAAAAAAAGATAGTAGGTTTCTATCCTGCCTGTTTAGCCATGGTTAGGCAGGAAGTAGTTCTTTGGGTTTTAACTATATAAATGGATAGGGGTCCTTTGATTAATCCAGAGGTTTTGTGTTGATTTATCCCATCTACTGGTGTCAAGGATATAAGCCACTTCATGAAAGGAAGGTGTTTACTAATTCCCAGGGATTCTAGGCAAATAGTAAACCACAACAGGGAAAACAACAGAAACAGTTCCCTGGAAATCTAGGCTAATCATCCAGAAATATGTCTTTTCTTCTAGTATTTGCTGGAGTTTTCCATCTCTCTGGCGTTAGTAGCCATGTCTTTATGAAAACATTTTCCTAGAGGAACATACAAGTAATGTTAAACATAAATACTAAAAATAATTGCTTGATAAGCACTAGAATGACATCACCCATCAGGTGCAATGTGACTATCACACAAGTCTACAGCAGTCATTTTAAATATGTGTACAGATACTATGTTATGGTTGATAGATGGGTAGAGAGATTGAACTAAGTGAATGTATAAGTGCAGTGTTGGAAGAGTTAAAGAGAAAAGCATTAAACAGTAGGTAATATTTATATTAGTCAATGTTTCAAATTATACCCTTTCTTTATAAAATACAACCTAGAAAATATATAAATCAAATATGATGTCCCTGGGTTAAGGATAATTCACTTTTGTTATGGGAGGATAAATACAATCTTAAGTCTATTCATCATCTTAAATTACTTTAAAAAGATAGGCAGGAGAAATTTGATTGAAAAACTTTATCACACCTTAAAGAGTACTAAGCCCAATATTTCATATTGAGTATAAAAAGCCCCTGAATATTTTTGCAGCATACCAGAGGGCCCCAGTATGTAACTCAACACAATCATTAGTAACTAGGACAGATACATCGGTATTTCATTCCAAGAACAGTATCTTTAGAGAACTGGATTGGAGGGCAGGAGGGATTAAGTATCGAAATTTATTGTTTCCATGGTGACTGTTTTTAAAAGTCTACTTCCTGGAGCTGTGGAATGCTTACAGGGCTCCCTCCTTGTACTGTGGTGAGGGTCCCTTCGGGGGCTCTGGACCTACACAATGGGGATCAGCAAAGCTGCTCAGCCCCCTCCCATCGCTGTGCTCCCCACTGGCTGTGCTTGAAAGGTTGTTCTGCAAAGCAAAGGCTGCAGATGTCAGATGCTCCCTCTCCTCACTCAGCCTCCCCTCCCTTGGCTCCTGAATTTTCTTGGCCAGGGAGACCTGAGCGCAGAAGACGCTGGGCTCTGTCTTCAGACAT
>PVHP010041463.1:0-15408 GCA_004024765.1 Zapus hudsonius | reverse complement strand
CGACCCTAAGCCCAGACCAATCCAATAAGAAATTATAGTGCTATATAATTTATATAACAATTATATATAGATTTAGATATACCCACATACATAGAAGCATTCAGGATTAGAAATTTTACTGAAAAGGTGTATTTTTACAATCCTGGAATAAAATGAAATATCTTCTTTGTCTTCAAAGTACCTACAAAATAGTAAGATACGACAAATTACAGAATATTTGTTTTTTCATAGTAATCCCAAGAAACCATGTAAATAGAAATATTACTTATGACTTACATTATTATTGAAAAGATTTTGCTAAATTAAAAAAAACAAGTATTGAGTTAAGAAATCATACAATTTGTTGTTTATCTTTAGCAACCCATTGATAATAAACATCAACAAAGGTAGAGTTCTTATAATCCAGTCACTTTTGAATACTGCTACATTGGGGACATTTCATATCTAATATCTAAAAAAAGACACAGCTAGTTCCCCAGATGATGACAGAATCTTCAGTATAAGAAGCCTGGATTTCAGCTTCTCTGCTTGGGGGTGAGCTGCCTGCCACTCAGGAACACCTACCTAGACTATTGTCAAGCATGAAATATAACAGGCTTATTTATTTATAGGACTTTTAGCTTATTTTAATAGTATTAATGTGTTTTTATAACAGTAAGTTTAATATAGCATGTCTAATGCAAGTATTTTAATTTGAATTCTCTAAAATGAGCTCTTCCTTAATTTACAATCAATTGTGCATCTCTGTTGACCTTGTTTTATGATTTTTTTCTTCAATATCTGAGCTGTGACTTCAGGTTCATACGCTGGTGGGCAAACCAATATTTAAATCTCATTTCCCATCACATTTAATAGAAACCCTCTCACAGTTTTCCTGTCTGCTTGCTTACGGTTTTCTGCTAGGCTTGCTTAATGTGCTGATTTGCACAGTGGGATAAGCTAGAAAACATATTTTAAATCTGAAAGCTTATATTTTGCTGAACATGGCAAACATTGTGAAAAAGTACTAAAATGTGCAAAATCTGTCAGTTCTCCACACCCCTGCATTGTAAGGCTCTTTCTTGTTAAAGACAAAAAAATGCCAGAAAGCAGACTGTGTTCATAGTCGTCCTACTATGTATTGAAGGTGATATACTTGATGCTTCAACCTGCAGAATTTAGATGTTGAACATTAGCCATTTTAGGAAATAGTGATGCATACATGAGCACTTAAGACTGTAAGTCTGGTTATAATGGATCTGTGAGAATGACTATAACACTTTAGACACTGGACACAGAGACATCAAAGGTTCTGTCAACTGACTTCTCTAAGATATAATCCAAGCTCGTTTCTAAGGTTCAAGACTTCTCTTATGAATCATGAGATTATTAGTGGGAAAGATTCTCAGAGACTGATATGAATTCCTATACTTATGTAGGCCAATATAAATTCTTCAAGATCTCTTGGGGAATCATTTCCACACTTAAAATCATCTTACACAAATTACATTGAGGATGGAGGTAACAGAGTGTGGTAGTTTGAATAATGTCCCCCAATAGATTCAAAAATTTATTCTAATTGTAAATTGTCTCCAGCCAGCTCTGCCTGGAGGAGGTGTGTCACATTGGCCAGAGTCTAGGGTTCAGCCCTAAAGTGTTTCTGGGGTGGGCCTGGAATTCTAGCTTTACATATACAAAAAGCTGTTTGAGCTCAAGCCTGGAGTTCCTCTTGTTTGCTAGTTTGGAGTGTGCTTGCTTGCTTGCTTCTGGAGGTGCTGTTTCTCTCTCTGCTTGCATCTGTAAAAGGCGGCCAGCCTTTTTTCCTTAACTTCTCCAGGGTCTGTTACTTCAATAAATACTTTCCTCCCCCAAAATTGTGCCTGGTTTGGAGATTCATCCCAGCGGCGTGTGACTGACTACAACATAGAGTAACAGAAAAGATAAATTACCTAGTGTACTATCTTTTGAGCATCGTTACCCAAGTAAACTAAGGCACCACACAATAACTCTACATAAATTCATCTGAAAAAACATTTCTTCAGTTATTTCCCTGATGTTGAGAGATGTGGTTCTAGAAACAGATAAAAAAATAGCATCACATTAGCATTCAAATAAATCTGTGTCTTAGTTTTGATGATCACAATAGTTGACAAAAGCTTACAAAATGTTTTACATGTTTTTTCCCTTTTTGATGTTGATTTCCTCTTTATTACTTTTCATAATCTCACTATGAGATTGTGGATTTTTTTTTGCAGAGAATATTCTTTTTATGAAGAGAATGTTCTGCTGTGTGATTTTCGTGTGTGTGACATTGCAAAGCCACAAAGCCTCAGTGACATTCCCAGATTATATAACTAGGAATTTGTCACATACTGAAAACTTGAAGCTTAAGCAAATTTTAAAGCATTGCCTTAGAGTCTCTATCTACAAATCTTTCCCTGTCAGGACAGCACAATGAAGAAGGCAGTGTTGATTGAATCCCACAAAGAGCTTCTAATTATCCAGAAGGTATTCTTCAAGGTCCAGATTTTAAAGGGCCACAGAGAGTCTGTTCCCATTAGGATGCCTCCAGGAACAATCAAAGGAAAACTCATTTCAAAGTGCTCAAGGTTGAAGAAGTTTATTGGCTTGTAGAATCGCAAGTCCAGAACTTCAGCAATTCAATGGCTCCAGCTGTCTTTTCTCGTCTGTTTCTTTGTTCTGGTGGTGCCATTCCTGAAAAGGACATATGGTTTTAGTAAATCACATGACATAATTCAGAGAAGGTGGTGGCGAGACAAGAGTCCTTAAAATATGCTTCAAATTTGACCATTAAAAAACATTAAGGTGGGGGTTCTGGGGAGACTTCTCAGTGGGTAAAGTGTTGGCCTCACATGTGTGAAGCCAGATTTCAGATCTCTGGTGCCCAAACAATGCCAGGGAGTTGTGGCAGCTGTCTCTATCCAAGGCTGGAGATGGACAGGACAAGATAGAAAGGTAGACTAGCCGAGTTGCTAAAAATGGGCTCAAGCGACAGATCCTGCCCTGGTAAAATAGAGAAGAGAAACAGGAAGATACTGAGGTCAACCACTGGCCTCCACACCCCCACACATGCGCCCCCCCCACACAAAGGAAATATTCAATGTGGCTGGTGAGTTGAGGGTACTATTTAGTTTGAACTAAAATGTGTCCATTCCTGTTGTGGACAGCATGATGGCCATTTCACCTTCTGAACCAACCTTCTTTCCGTCTTCCTTTCTCTCTCTTTTTTTTTTCTTTTTAAAAAATTTACTTTTTACATTTTTACACAATGTTGAATACTACATGTTAGATAATTTACATGTACATCTGTTATGACTGAATTATCAATTATTTAGGCAATAATTCTAGTAACTTTAAATTATAATGCTCTTCAAAAATCCATCTACTTTTATTTATTTCCATTTGCTTTTTAAAATCTCATTTTAAATGAAACATTGAATATGCAGGATATCTTATTTTTTACCTTCTTGCTACTTTTCCTTTATGTTCTGCAGAGAACTACTGTTCATTTGCTTGTTGGTCTGGACATTTTTATTATGAACCCTGAGGGATCTTTTGGATCAATCATTCATCTTCCTATTATATTTCACTTTTAAAAATCACATTTACTTACTCTATTTTTTTCTCAGTTCAATGAATAGTTCTTAGGGTGAAATTTACATTTTTCTATTGTCATGAATCTGCTGTTCTCTGCCTCCACTGATCAATATTTGCAAACACAGCTTCATCTGGAAGCAATTTCTCCTGGTGCAGACTTATCGGGCTTACAGATATTTCTAATACCAGGGACAATAAAAGTGAGAGGTTTTGAAGTTTTGTTTTGTCTTTTTCAGAAAGGGTATTTCACAGGTCTGCATGATCTCTGATACCTCTGTTAGGTCTGTCTTCTTAGAAACATTTTTATTTCCTCCAAGTCCTTGCTCGTTTCAGTGCAGTCCATGGACCAGCAGAATTAGGAGCTAATTACTGATGCAGAATCTTGAGTCCCATATTAGAATTCTGAATCAACATCTTCATTTAACACAATTCTCAAGTAAAAACAGCATGTCTGGAATCTTTATGTGAATACGAATCATCACAAAATATTGTTTTGCAATTTTAAGATTTTAAGCACAGACCCTGATTAGGCTAACGGACTAGTGAGATGGTAGGATCATCCCATCTAATATCATGTAACTGTCTCTTCTACATCTGAACTGGCCAACACAATAACCACCATCCACATGTGACTAACAAAGCACTTTTCTTTTTGAGATGGTCACACGCGTCAGTTATTTTATTGGCTAGTATAGCAACAGAGGCCATGCAAAATTCTGGATACTTAGTAAGAATTTCATAATGGATACAAGTACATTTGGATTCTCTGGTGAGTTTCCCTTCTTTTCTGCTAGGCCAAGTTGAGGGAACCACAATGCCAGAATGAGATTTGAATTCTAGGAAAGGAGACCTCCCTCCCATGGAGAGGCTCAGTTTGTTCCTGGAAAGACAGGGTAGGCAAGAAATAAGAAGTCAGTCTATTCTTTGATCTCTAGTGAAGTGGACACTGCATGGATAGGCCCAAAGACATTCCTGCTTTTAATTTTCAGGGGCCCTACCACTGAAATCTCTTCAAGATGTTGTTACTTCCAAGACTATTTCAATGAGATGAGTCCTTAATCATAAAATATAAATAGGAAGATAGATATCTAATCAAATTTAGGCTTTGTATAAACATAAAATCCACACACACACAGACTATAATCTAAGGGTAGGGAAATTTCTTCTCATAAAATTACTCTAAGATTATACATTTTATTTTCCCTAGGCAGACTTTAGAGGTTTTGATAAGAATCTGGGGATTTTGTTCAGTGGAAACAATCAGCATTGTTGCACACCTCGTGCCTCCCTCTTCCTTCCACACGAGCTTTGATCGTTGCATTTTTATGATGATCACAGCAAAATAATCGGCTGGTAAAATGGAGGTTTAATAATCATCCTTTGTCCTTTCCAGATGCAGGAAACTATAATCATCTCTTTTGGATCTAGCTGGATTATTCCATCTTGAAATTAATAAGGATAAAGTTGAAAATCATAGAATTAAATTGTGTGTGTCTCTTACAAAGTTCCCAAATTCATGCCTGGTCATTTTTTTTTCTACTTACATTACAGGTAAGATATTTCTACTGGTAAAGTAAAAGTTTCCTTTGGCTATGAATTAGTGAAGCCAGAATGCAAGGCTATTGGAAGCTTTTGTCAGATGGTAAGCATCAGAAGAGACTTCCAGGGAAAGACCTGAGTTAAGCAGTGGTGGGGAAAGAGAAAAGATGTAACTTCTGCTGTCTATCCTGAGGCCTGAGAATTTTAGGCACAAAGCTTCCGATAGTCATTATCCAATTCATTACTATTCTCTGATGGATGTTCACTGAAGTTAGAAGGGGGAATTACTTTCTCATTCTACCAGAATTTGTTAGAAGAAATCCCAAATTTCCCTGCTTATGAAGCTTTCTTCTTTGGCTGATAACTGGTTACTCTTTACTTCCAAGCCTATCATTTGCTCATTCTTTTTGCACTAATCAAACAAATAGATATTCATTGAAGGTTTAAGTGCTAGAAATAATTCAAAACAAAGGGATGTGAAAATTTAGCAAACATGATTGTACTCGTGAAGACTGCTAATAACCTCTAAGATGATACTCCAGCTCAGCAAAATAACTGTTTCCTCACAGTTATATAAGAATTCTGAAAAAGAATTTTAAAAAAATGAATCACCACCCTTGCCATCCTCTTATTAACCTAGTATTTACAGTAAGTGTAAAGAAGACTATCAACAATAAAAAGAATAGAAAATGCCATGGTATTCATACAAGATTTGTGCTATTGTAAAATTCACCTTACCTGGGATTTTTTTTTATTAAGAACTGTAGTGTGGAGAAACTCATCACAAAAGAAATTTGACAAGGGCTTCTTTTTTAAATTTTATTTTTAGTAAGGGCATTTGTGTGCATTCATTGTTGACAGCAGGTAAAATTATATCTCTTGTAAATGTACTAAATATTTCCTATTTCTCTAACTTCTAAAGCACTTACATTCTTGAACAAATCTAATTCATTTGCTCTCGAGTACTTGTAACATGTAGGGTTAACTTTTCTTCAAATGACAATTCTTAATGACCCACTTTCTAAATAGAAAGTGGGAAAACAATCTCACAACAAATCCTCCAAGTACAAAAGCAATGACACTTCTAAAGTGAGCTCCCATACGGCTCCAGGGTATCCTTAATACTCTCAGATCTTGTCTCATGGATTTAACAACCGTGCTTTAATCTGCTTAAGTTCTACTACTCATATCTTCTTCAATTCCTTTTGATAGAACTAAATAAGCTTACAGATACACTGCTGTCTATGGGATTGTAAATTAAGGAGTTACTGAATCAAAAGAAAAGACCAGCATTGGCAATGCTTCAAAATGGCCATTCTGGACTAGCTCAAAGTCAGAGATGAGGGTCAGGCAGGAGGAAGAAGAACTCTCCACTGCAGGGGTTGACACTAGGAAATAAGGGACTGGAGGAAATGAAAGAGGCATCTACTGTCCTGGCCTAGCTCTGCCCTTGGGATACCTTGGGACATAATTTCTCCACATTTTTGTTCTTTATGTTAGACAAACAAGTCTTATCTATGGTCACTATTTCCTTCATTCTTATAATGTTTTCAGTCAAATAATATCTGCTGAGTGGACATGTTTTTTTTTTAAAGAATGGAAAATATTTACATTGACAAACCAAAATATCACATTTTTGTGATCAGTAGTAAATGGCAGCTAATTAATATAAAGCTAAGCATGATTTATTTTATTCATTTTTTAAAAAAATCAGGATTTTAGTTTTAAATTATATCTAGTCATACTCAAGAGAATTAAATCACATTCCAATGAAAGTATCATTATGTTCCAAAACTTTGATTTTCAAATTTTCTTATTTTCTATGACTCACCCCAATCATGTAAAAGATAATTCACCAGAGAAACAAGCCCAGCAAGCTTTGAAAACTACAAGCTAAAACTGAAGGCCATAGGAATATTGTGCTATTTTAAGTAATGCCAAATCTATGTAATCACAGTTTCCCAAACTTTTGTTAGTTCCTTGGTGCAAATGAAGAAATGCGCTTTGGCAAATAGCACACGTTGTCTGACTAGAGCACATCCAGTGATAGGTGTTGGCAGTCATAGACGTGGTTATTAGGAGCATTCAGTATAACCCAATCCACTTTCCTTGTAACATACATCAGAGTTCTGGTGAGTTTCCCTTCTTTTCTGCTAGGCCAAGTTGAGGGAAGAACCCTCTGACCCCTATTCCCTCATGAGCTCTCTACCCCTCCTGTCCTCCACATGGCAGGAGTTCCTTGCACTGAATTTTATTTCCTTTGTAACTCCCTTTTCACGTTTCTTCTCGGTGCACCACATGGCCTCTCCAACTACATGGTGTCCTTTTCCTTCCCTTGGTTTTGTACTTCCCTGAAGAAATGTGGTAATTTAATAATTACCCTCTCAGTCTTGTTTTATCCAATTCATTGATTAAAAGCAGACATGAACTCAGATTTTGGGGTTCAAGGATTCTTTGCTGAACCCCAGCAATACCCAATTACAATACATTTATAAAATCTGGTATTTGGTCTTACAAATTTCACTAGATCCTCTTTGTAAAAGAAGAAATAAGCAGTTAATGCCTGTGATGGTTAGGTTTTGTTGTCAACTTTATCTTTTTAATTATCTTGGGTGGGTCTCTGATGTTCACAAGAAGGTAGCCCTCTCAGTAGGTGGCAGGATGTAAGGAAGCTCAGAGAAATTGGAAATTAACATACCTTCCTGTGTAAGCAGTGCAGAAAGGAATTTCCAGAGACTATTAAGTCCAGAAGCTATTAAGTCTGGGAAAGGGTTATAAGACCTCCACCCTAAAGCTATATAAAGGGGAAGAAATTCTCTCCTTGGTCTCCCTGCTTGTTTGCTATTGTGTGTGCATGCTGTTGGTGATGGGTTTCTCTCTCTGCTTGGACCTGTGAAAGGGGGCCAGCCTCTTTCACTGTTATGGAACTTTCCCTGGATCTGTAGCTTCAATAAATCCTTTCCTCTCATAACTGTGCCTGGTTTGAAGATTCATCCAAGAGGGCGTGTGGCTGACTACGATGCCTTGTTGAAAACAACACTTTAGACACAGGAAATGTAACCATTCTTCCTGTTCTTTTTGTGAGTATCTTACAAATTTTCAATTAATTCATGCCTCTTTTCTGTTTATAAAATTTATCAAGGAGATACAAATTAAGCAAAAACTAATTTTACACCATGACATTCTTTACGATCTTTCATTTTCTACATGAAATTACACCTGCTCTTCACCTAATCAGATGTCTTGGTTAATATCACTCATATTTATGACATGTCATTCTGCATTTTCATGTGAGGAGGGCAAAGCATAAATTATTTTATTTGAACATATTTGTTTTTTGCTGCCTAAAGCCATAAATCTGTATCTTCACCTAGACCCTACTGAGTAATGACCAGGATGGCTAAAAAACCCTGCATTTTCCAGAGCAGCTCTGATACCACTAATGGACATTCACATACACCAATGAGCCAGTCATTTCTCCAAAATGTAATATTCAGAATTTCTTACTATGCATACTTTTGTCATTTTGTACACTATATATTTTAGTATCCAACCACAAACCATTATGCTATTTTAAAGGGGTTCGGGTTCAAGCAGGAGACTGGCACATTCATTATGAGTGATTTATTAAAATATTGGTGAAGGGGCTGTTTGATTAAGGAACTAAACAATCAGGGTATATAATACCTTGTGGCTTTTTGGGAGGCCATTCTAGGGGTAGGGAGAGTTTGTAGGGATCAAGAGACAGAGATGGCATAGAGAAGGAAGCTGGGTTCTCACAGGAGAAAGCTCCTTTCCAGGACAGTGGCTGGAATAGGCAACCTTTTACTTTATCTACATTGGCTAGCCCAAGGGGCAGACATTCTTTCATTAAAGCATAAGTCTGTACTCTGGTGGCAGGAAGGGTGGAGAGGGGATTTGGAGAAGCAAGAAGACAGAAGGTACTCACATAGTCTGAAACCCCTCCATGCACGGGGACCTGGTTTTGGGTCAGCTCACTTGCTATTTGTTCCTCTGCTAACTTTGTTCTGGTTCTGTTTTACTCCAAAATATAAATGGACTCTCCTGTCCATTTATATCAGATCTCAACAGTCTCCTCTTTGAGATCCCTTCTCTGATCATGCCATCTATACTCTTTCACAAACAGACACTTTTAAAAAACATACCATTTCATTCATCTTTTTGTTTCTCCAGTCTTTTGAGGTGAGATCTTGCTCTAGTCCAGGCTAACCTGGAATTCACTGTGTAGTCTCAGTCTGGGCTTTGAATTCATAGCGATGATCCTCCTACCTCTGCCTTTAAGGTGCTGGGATCAAAGGTGTGCACCATCATACCCAGCTCATTTACCTTCTTAAAAGTACATGCCATATCATGAAAATTATCTTGCTTCTTTGTTCATTAGAATCTAAGTTTGCAGAGCAAGAAATTCAGTTTTTTTTTCTGTAAAGAATTTATTAATTTATTTTTATGTGTATGTGTGTTTGTGTGTGTGAGTGTGGGTGTGCTTTTGCTATCAGAGGGCAATTTTCACATATGTTTTCTCAGTTCTATCTCATTTTAGGCAGGCTTTCTCTCCATCTGTGCTCTCAGAGAGCTTTTGGGAAATTTATCTGCCTCTTTCTTCTTGCTCACTGTAAGAGTGCTGGGACAGAAACCTGCCACAGTCTCTGGCTTTTGGCCTGGGGTTTGAGGATAGAATTCTGGTACTCAGGCTTGAGCAGCCAGTGATTTATCCGCTGAGCCATCTCCCCAGCCTTCCATATGTTTTCGCTGTATTTGAAGTATTTAGTAGAGTTCTTGGCATGTTAAAACATTTTGCTGATTTTTGAAATAAGTCCACATGGAATTGAAACCATACCACAATGCTCTTAATTTTCCAGATGAAGACTTGAAGGCTAGGGTGGTTAATACTATGCAGCAATTAAGGAATAGCAGGCAGTGAAGATGATCATCCTTGTCCTTCCATCCAACAACCCATCAGACGCACTGTTATGCTGCCTCCTAAAAGGTTTGTAGCAAAGACCTTATGTTTTTATTTGTGGTCAGAGTTATTGGACCATCAAAAGACAGCTAATTTATCGGTCAGGGAGTATCTTAGCAGTGCAGAGGGTTCTTCGTAGCAGCATAGAGAAAGAAGAATTCAGCATCCCTACCTCCAAGTAGAACGGTAGTTTCAGGATATTTCTGTAGATGATAAACATCCCCCCCTCTACCATATTACAAGCAGACAGTGACTTCTGCTCTGCATTGCTTTGCATGGTGGTCTGGCAAAAAAAGAGATAGCTTGTTTGCTGAAATGTTAGTTGTTTTGATTTTTTTAAAACAAAATTTAAAAATGTAAATTTTGTCCCTGTTGGAAAGGAAAGGTACAATTTATATTCTTTCTTCATTTTGTATTTCAATTATACCCATCTCCCAATCTCTTTTCTAGCCTTTTGAATCAGATCCAGTTGGAATGTGAAGAGTAACGTCACTCCTGGTCAAAAATAGACATTTTTGCATTTACATAATCATTTCCACTATTCTTCCTTGGCTTCTGTTACACCAAATGAAAACAAAGGCTGATAAAGATGTTGGCAGGAGCGGTGGAAGTGAGAAACAGAAGGAATGGGGAGAGGAGAATGGGAAAGAAAATGTGCTTTAAACATTCATGGTGGTTTTGTTTCCACAGTTTCTTTTTGTGTATAATTCTGCTGGGAGCAGTTCTTCTGCTTGGTGTCCTTTCTTCCCAGACAGCCCACATTTCTCCCACCCACTGCTCCGTGTCCTATGAAAAGCTCCATGCACCAAGAGAGAAATACTACCATAATCATCAGGATTTCTCACCTTGACATGTCGTCTCATAATTATAAATTCGGGTTTCGTTGGCAGTGAGTGGTAAAGCATTTTACCCCATAATTATTCCATGCTACTTATTCCTTTGCATTCTAAGTTTTCAAAGCCTATCCTACCTACCAAGTTTATATCTGTATAGTATTTAGTCCCAAGTTAGGTTCCAGGCCAATGGATGTTTACATATTCAATTGTCCAATTTCTTGTCCTAATCATTCCTTGTTGTGGGCTCTAAGCCCTTGCTAAGGGAAAAACATTCTTCATCTGTTGGCTGCTATTTTTGTAATGAACATGACCCTGATCTAAGATTTTTACCATTACTCTATGTTTTTTCTTACTGCCATTAAGCATCTGGTACTTTTAGTACATAAGCATAAGTATACATAGAGTAATATATTTATTATTTGCTCACATGATAGCTGTCAAATGACAAAATGACGATAAACTTAGTTAAACAATCTTACTGGCTTTTGTTTGTAATTCTAGAATTGGGCAAGACCTCGTTCTATGAAATAAATACTACAATATGTTGAGCAGCAGAATTTTGGTTTCTTGATAGAAAAGAGCTCAGGACAACAGGAACAGATTAAATGTGCTTTGACAGTTTCTATGTTAAGGGTTTAAAGCAGAGGAGTCTGCCTAGTTAATATGCTGGCTCAGGAAAACTGGGCCTTTCTTGTATGGCTGCTGTGAATCGCTCTCTCTCTCTCTCTCCCTCTCTCTGTTGCCTCCCTTTCCAAAAGTCCATTTGGTGACATGATACCTAGAATGAATCCATTCTGTGTCTACCCGTATCAAGCACAGGAGGTCAGTGAAAAATGATGGCCTCATATAATTTATTATTACAGAAGTATACATGTTTGGTACACATACATGTGTGTGTGTCTATGCACATGTGTGCAGGTGCACAAGCATGAATGAGTGTGTGTAGGCCAGAGGTCAACATCAGGTATCCTTCTCTCTTACTTCACCTTATTTTTATGAGGCAGGTTCTCTCATTGAACTTGAAACCAAGTGATTCATCTACATAGGCTAGTCAGTGAGGCCTGGGATGGTCTCCTCTCTTTGCCTCTCCTCTCCAATACTGGGATTATAGGGATGCACCACTGTGCCTGGTATTGTATGTGGGTGCAAGTGATCTAAATTTGGTTCCTTATGCTTGCCGGGAAATCCCACTACCCATTGAACCATCTCAGTGTTGTTGAAAATTGTAACCGGCCAGAATATAGGAGAGCAAAAACCCTTACAGTATATACAACTGCTTGCTGTCCTATTGTACTAAAGTGAAATCTTTCATGAAGAAATTACTTTGTTTCACCACCAGAAGGCAGAAAATGCTAATTATGTTAAATTGAGAAAATCCTAAGCATTCAATGTCTATGTTTGATTATTTTTTAAAAATTCTTGATTAGACTGTTAATTAAATGAGGAAATCATGATGTTAGAAGTTGTTCATATGATCCTCTCAAGCAAAAAGAATGAAAAGAGATTGAGAAAAATGAGTTAGCCTTTAGAAATTTCCTCTCTTCAGCTTTGTTTCTGTTCCTCATGATTTATATTCTTGAAATCCCTCAATATTGAAAGTAGTTGGGTGAATCTGTGAAATACTAGAAGAAGATCCCTTTAAAAACTGGTCTTTTCTCATTTTACAATAAATTGAGTGCAAACAGGTTAATGTATTTGGCACAAGTCTCATAGTTATTAAGTGACAGAAAGGATTCCAAGATTTGTGTGACTTCAGAGACTACATTCTTAACCATAGCATTGCTATGCCAACCCCACTAATGAAGAAGCCATACCCTGGTCACTGCCCCAAGGTTAAAGGGAAATACGTGAGCAGTGAAAACTACTTACTCCTCTCCTCTCTCTGTCATAGTTTTCTATGCTGAGTAAGCAGCTCACACATCTCTGGCAGAGATGAGATCAGAGAAGGGGTGATGAATTCCAGGATGTCTCAGCAGGGTGGAACTGAGAAGCCAGCTGGCCAGCAGCAGGAACTGTGGAAACATGTGGGCAGCTTTGGTCCTGGGAATGAATCAGACTTATCTCTGGGACCCATTATAAGGTCACTGGGAAGCTCCAAGTGGGATTGGCTGCCTGCTCAAACTCCTCTCACTGCCTCACAAAGAGGGAGGACTGAACTCATTCTTGCTGAAACTCACATTTTCAACCCAGCTTAATAAAATGATGATTGGATATGAATTTCATTTGGTACATCTAATGGGAAATGTCACCTCAATAGAGTACATGATATCCCTAGAGCTGTTAAGAGTCCCAGAAGTCATTTACCAACAATTATCATGTGACTATAGACAGAGAAAGATACTGTTCAATGAGCAGATATCAAGACATTATGGTTATAGGAGCATTAAACACATAATCACATTGGCATGCAGCTTAGTCCTATTATTCTTTCAACACTATGTTAATTATAGCTATAGTTATTTTTTAGGGGGTGGGGCAGATACAGCAATTACAATTTTTTCCAGGTCTTTAATTTGTGCTGAGATGCCATAGTTTTAGCGTATCCTTGAGACAGGTCTAATAAAACAATGTGTTTTGTTCCCTGTTTAATAAAACAAAACCAGCAGGATACCTTCCTTTAAGAAATGTATGATAAAGTAACCCTCTCATTGAGCTGAGAGCAAAGCAATGGATTTCCCCCCCACACACATTTTATGAGCTCTAGGATGCAAAGTACCTAAGTATAATTCACTGTTCTTTATAAGACTTTCTCACAACAACCTGCTTCCCCTTTTCTCGTTCTTTTGAATAATTCTCACAGTTCTTGGTGAGCTGCTAATCAGTTTAGCCTGTGAAATCCAAGATGGAGCAAAGTACATTACTGCTGCAGGAAGATGAGCCTATTGGTTTAAGCAATTCAGCACGGTTATTTGACACTCTTTTTCATTTCATAAGAGCTGAAATTCGCCAACATTCTTAACAAACTATAGCTGCTTTTGCTTCTTTCTTTAATATATTAATGATAATTAGCATAATTTAATATTAATATGCACTACATAGAGAAATTAAATATGAATTCTTCTCAGGATACAAGTGCAGGTTTGACTCTAAGGCCTTTTATTAACATACGTGAGACACTATTAGAAATAGCTTAGTCTTAACTTGGCAAGCACCCAGCCTAGCATCTGGGCAATCCTTGCAGGATGTTATAACAGCAAATCATGGGTAATGACACCTCGAAGCACCTTCCCCTCACTTGTGTGGTTTGTGTAATTACCTAAGGCATTCTGAGGTCTATCTCCATTTCACAATTTGCTGCATTCATAATGATTGATTATGAGTTAGATGCTGAGGGGTTAAAAGGTAGTAAATAGTTCAGAAATTATTTATAGTAAAAAAAAAAAAAGACAATCCCAAGAGCCATTTTACATAGACTTGTGTCAAATAGTCACACGTTGCTGGAATGAATCTCCAAACCAGGCACAATTTTTGGGAGGAAAGTATTTATTATTGAACTAACATATCCAGGGTAAGTTAAGGAAAAGGCTGATCCCACTTTCACAGATCCAAGCAGAGACAGACAGAAGCCCACCACCAGCACCTCAAGCAAGGAAGCACATTCCAAACTAATAAACAAGAGGAACTCCAGGCTTGATCTCAGACTGCTTTTTGCATATGTATAGTGAGAATTCCAGACCCACCCCAGAAACACCTTAGGGCTGAACCCTAGGATCTGGCCAAACTGACACACCTCCTCCAGCCAGAAGTGGCTGGAGACAATTTACAATTATAATAAACTTTCGAATCTATTGGGGGACATTATTCAAACTACCACAACTTGAAACTCAGCCTGTGTAAGTGAAACCAAGCGTTGTTCTTCACCAGAACCATTTCCCTGAAGGCAAAGATGATGGGGTCAGTGTGAGGTTCTGAGGAGTACTCTCAGGTCTCACCTGCCTCCTTTTAGAACTGGATTACAATGGAGCAACATTATATTGATATAGATGAATATTCGTGTTTTATAAATGGAAAAAATCAATTCTCTGGTTTGAAATTTTGTTAGATGAATACATTAGTAATGATAAATATTTGTATAGATTACCTTTTTATATAGTTTAAAGGCAACTTAAAGAAGTCCTCATAATTGAGCATATTTAATTATTCTTTTAGTCCCCAAAGGTGAACTCATTATAGCAGTAATACTAGCTAAGAAAAATATGCTTTAAAATTTTATTTCATTTAAGACTTTTCTCTGGCTTCTATTAATGGCAAAAATTATATCTAAAATATGGGAATATTTTACCCTAAATTTTGTCAGTCTTAAAAATTATTAAAAATTTTAAATATTAATAATACTTAATTATTAAAAACCTCTGAGATTTTGGATAAAGTATTTACAATCTGGTCCTCTCCCCATTGCAAAGTCTACCTAAGGGAGTGAGGGGCACTTCAGGCTTCAATCAGATTGAAAGGTAA
>PVHP010041462.1:0-15390 GCA_004024765.1 Zapus hudsonius | reverse complement strand
GCAACCACCTTGTGGGTCTGGCTTATGTGGGTACTGGGGAATTGAACCCAGGGCCTTAGGCACTGGAGGCAAGTGCCTTAACCACTGAGCAATCTCTCCAGCCCCAGGCCCGAGAACTTTGTTCCTCTAATCAGGGGGAAATAGCTTTCCTCTTAAGGGGCATAAGCAAAAACTAAGCAGTGAGACACAATCTCATTTAACCTATACTGATCTCAGTCTCCGATGGAGATTCTGTTTGTATTTTTCAGAAGGCAGTGAGAGAGCTGTGGTCATTCCAACTCCACCGATGAATCACAGGCTGAAGGCTGATATCCCAGCAAGAGATGAACCACCCCAGGCCCATTGTGTAGGCCCCAAGTGAAACACTTGAGACAGTGGTGGGGAAGAAAGAGACCTATTACCACAGCCAATCAGTCATCCCAGGTTAAGTCAGTGAGACAGACACCAATGACTTCCAACACAACTTAAAAGTAGGCACAGAGACTTATGTTCACAACAGCAATCATAAAACAGATTTAGCAGGGTGTGGTGATGCACACCTTTAATCCCAGCACCCAGGAGGCAGAGGTAGGAGGATCACCATGAGTTCAAGGCCAGCCTGAGACTACATAGTGAATTCCAGGTCAGCCTGGACTAGAGTGAGACCCTACCTAGAAAAAACGAAAAAATAATAATAATATTAATAAAACGGACTTAAAACTTACCTTCCATGACTCAGGGAACTGAGCGGAAGAGGGGGAGGAATGATTGTTGGGAGAGATTACCCAGAGACATTACCCCCCTTAGCTACAATACATAAAGGAGGGGGGGGGCAACCTTGTTGCCTCTTGTGCTATCCATAACCCATTGACACATGGATTGATCCAGTGTGGCCACTGAGGAGGATACCAAGTGGGTTGGGGATTGGGTGGAGGGAAATGGGAATATAAGCACAATATTTGCTCAATCAATGTATCTAATTTTGGATAATAAAGATAAAATTTTAAAAAAGAATATAAGACAAAAAAAAAAACAAAACAAAGCAATCACCCCTGAATGCTTGTACCTGCCTCCCTTTTGTATGGTATTTAAATTCTATGGAGGGGCAGTTTTGATGTTTTTGTGATGGCTATCACCAGGATGACAGGAAGGTGGAATCCATCCTTCTGTGACCTCAAAGCTTAGGAACGTCTTCCCATCTGCTTGTAGCTGTCTCAAGAGCTCCTGGCACACTCCCATCTTCAAAAGCTTTCTCCCAAATTTACAGCCACTCACAGCTACCATTTCATATCCGTTTCTTCCAAGTGTGTAGGCCATAATGAAACACCATGGTCATCTATTTTTGTTTTCCTTACCCCTGGCTGTGTTCTTAATTGCTCAGTGATGGCAATCAAGCTGTCATTCCAGTCTCCCCGAAATGAAACTGTCTGGCACCTGAGGGGACCTTGGCCTTCTGGACTCATTTCTCACTTTATGCTCATCTCTGTCCTACTTTTAGGACCTGATCCTCTAGGGGAAAAACTCCAAACTATAAGCATTCCCACTGCACTCACTGCTCCTCTTGGATGCTGCCTTAGGACCTCAAAGTGGGATCACAGATCCCACCCATAACCCAAAGTTTCATTTCTGAGGATCAGACAGAGCAAAGCCAGAGAACCAGGAGGGGCAGGGCTTAGGTGTCTGCAGAGAACCTGTCCATCCTGTAAAGGAGATTTACAGTGTTTTTAGGGAAGGGTTTTTTGTGTTTGTTTGTTTGTTTGTTTTTCTCAGATCTCAACAGTCTCTGCCAGGTAGGAAGAAAAGTGCAGTATTTCCAAATCTGATTTTTAGAGGAAAAGACAGACCAGTAAGGATTTTGTCTTTTATCAAAAAAGTAAGGATAGGCTAAGGAGATGGCTCAGTGATTAGAGTGCTTGTTGCACAAGTGTGAGGACCTGAGTCTGGATCCCAAAAGGAAGGAAGGAAGAAAAAGAAAGACAGGAAGCAAGAAAGCAAGAAAGCAAGAAAGCAAGAAAGCAAGAAAGCAAGAAAGCAAGAAAAAAAGAAAGAAAGAAAGAAAGAAAGAAAATAGGGAGGGAAGGAGGAAGGAAGGAGGGAAGAAAAGAAGGAAGGAGGAAGGAAGGGAGGAAAGGAAGGAAGGAAGGAAGGAGGAAAGGAAGGAAGGAGGAAGGAAGGAGGAAAGGAAGGAAGGGAGGGAAGGAAGGAAGGGTAGCTCACATCTGTAATCCCAATGCTCCTATGTCAAGATGGGAGGTGGAGACAGGAGGTGAATCCCCAGAAGCTTGCACACAGAAATGAACAAGGTGGACGACAAGAATTGATCCAGACGCCACGTTGCCCACGTTGCCCTCCAACCTTCACACACGCCCATGTCGTTCTCTGCACACAGGCTCCATGGCACATGCATACTCATGTTTTACCACTCTAGACCAATCAGGCTTCAGATGACAAACTATTTAAATCTGGGTTAATTTACCAAAATTAGATTCACTTTAGAATAAGAATGCTCTTTAACACCAAGTCCAGGTAGTTTATTTTAATGAGAAACAATAAAAATTAGCACTGGAAAGCACTCTAAAATTCTTAATTGTTTTAAATGTTTTACTTGTTGATAGGGAGACTGGACCCAATAAAATAATTGAAAAATGTTATCCTTCACATGGGTATTTGAGTGTTCTAAAGTGGGTTTTTTTTTTAATTTTAACATTTATTCAGTTTGACCTCAAAGGTGAATTTCTGCATTGAAAAACATGAGCAAATAGTCAGGTGCTTGTGTATTAATTCGCTGTTTTCTACCTAAATACGCCCTCTGCCAAAACCCTATTTAAAACAAAGGAAGATATATAAGCTCCCAGGTTTTGGTCATTCTTAACTTAGCAGAAAGATAATCTACTTGAGTGATGAAACTAGTTGGAACATGGCCTATAAGAGATGTCAGATCTTATATGTAGGATGTGATGTGCAAGAGTGTCTTTCTAATCTTCCTAAAACCCTCTTTCACATAAATACCATATTGATTCCTGACACTCACCAATCAGACTCTTCACGATTCGTTTTTTCTGCTAGCATTTCATTTGGAATGTCAATATTTCAGTGCTTCTGAGACGGAAAGGGGCCATACAGAAATCACCTTGTGCTTAAATAAGAAACTATAACTGTCTATGGCATTGTATTAGCCAGGGTTCTCTAGAGGAACAGAATAGGTAATATGAATACAGATTACAAAGGGATTTATTTGTTTGGTTTATGGAATATGGGCTGGGCATTCCAAAAATCGCTGTCTACAAGCAGGAGACTCTGAGAACTTGGTTGCGCTCAGTCCATGAGACAATGCTTTAGCAGTCCCAATCTGACTCCAAAGGCCTCCAGGATTCCTGGAGAACCACTGGTCTTCAGTCACATTGGGAGCCTGATAAAGCTGGGTTCCGAGGTCCATGAAAAATGGCAGCAACAAGGCAGATACACTCACCAGCAAGTATCAAGGACAGCCAGCCCCCCCCCAAAAGCCTATATTCATTTGGAGCCAATATATAATATAAAATCTATTTAACACCACCAGAAGGGCTACCACTCTTAGGAAAGGATTTGCGTCCTCCATTAACCTTTATTGGAAATGACCTCATAGACCTGCCCAAGAGGCAAAATCATTATTTTCATAGACAGGCAATTGAATTCTGATTTGAGATATTTACCCTGTATTTTCCATGGAAGAAGCAATTTGTCTCTATTTATACATGTATTTCATTCATCCTGACATATAAATGAATCTTTTTACTTTTATGCCTATAGTTTTCTTTGTCCAACCTTGTTACTGCTTCATAGTAGAAAAACTAACTTTGGTCAAATCAGAAAATAGTCCAAACTATTTAAATTTTCAGTTGCTTCGAACTTAAAGTTGAGTATCACTATGGGAAATATTCAATAAAGTTGTGGTGATATTATTGTTATACAAAACACAGCTCTCACCTCAAATGCAATAAAAGATAGTTTATTTTTGAGCCAAATATGAGTGACATGGCCGAGGAACACAGGAAGCCTGGAAAGGTATTTTCCACTGGGGAAGTGGTTACATGAGATTTATTAGTTGCAGAACAAAGAAGGTCATAATTCAAAGCATTTACCAAATACAATAGTGAGGCCACAAGCCCAGGTTGGCAGGTTACCGAAAAGCAGAGAAAGCTCTGCTGTAGGTTTCAGACAACATCCTTAGTTTTTGGATTGTGGGAGATACTTTCTTATTAAGCACACATGTTAAAGATTTTGATAGTCACAAGGATGTTGGGTCAGATACAAGGATGGACAATGGAGGGCTTTTTAAGGGACTAAAAATAGCTCAAGATAATCTGTCTCTGGATCTTCAATATTTTAACTCTCCATAATCATGAAGTCACTTAGCCTTGTTGAATCTTCAACACAGGGCTGAGGAGATGGCTCAGCAGTTAAGGTGCTTGCCTGCAAAGCATAACCACCTGGCTTTGATTCCCCAGTACCCATGTAAAGTTAGATGCACAAAGTGGTGCATGCATCTGAATTTGTTTCCAGTGCTGGAGGCCCTGATGTGCCCAATCTCTCTGTTCTCTCTCTCTCTCTCTCTCTCTCTCTCTCTCTCTCTCTCTCTCTCTCTCTCTCTTCTCTCTCTCTTCTCTCTCCTCCCCCCTGCTTGTAACTAACTAACTAACTAAATAAATAAAATCTTGATTTTCTAGGTCTCTCTCTCCCTCTCTTCCTAGAATTCTCCCCACCTGCCCATCGAACTCACAGGAGACCTCTAGCACATTGTCTCTGTGGCTTTAGACCTAAAAGGAAGCCCCAATGTTGTGTGTTGTCTTGACATCTATAATTTGAGGGCTTCCAATGGTCTCATCCCAAGTTTACCTCTCACTGTGCTCCTTGGATGAGGTCTCTCAGTCAGGCAGCCCTGCAGCCTGAGCGGTGGGCTTCAGTTCCCTGACTGCTAGTCACATCCTCTCAGGAATTTATCGAACCTATAGAGCTTACTCCTACAGCTCCTGGCTGTCTACTTTGTTTTGAGTACCACCTTTTGATATCCTTGTGTGACATTGGTGCTTTTCTTCTGTCATGGTTTTTATCCAGGTGTCCCCCACAAACAAATGAATGTGTTCTCAGTGATCAATCCTCAGCTGATGGAAGTTTGGGTTTTACAACCTCAATGGAGCTGTGTTGTTGAGGGCGGGCTTATGGGGGTTATAAGCCAGCTTCCCCTTGCCAGTGTTGGGCACACCTTCCTGCCGCTATTTCCAGTGCTGTGGCGGAGGTGATGTCCAGCCTTCTGCTCATGCCATCGTTTGCCCTGCAAGGATGGAGTCTCCCCTCGAGTGCATAAGCCAAATAAGCCCATCCCTCCACAGGCTGCTTTTGTTTGGGTTCTTTCTGCTCAGCAACTAGAATGCTAACTACAACACCTTCCCGGTTACATATTTATGTGACTAATGAAATGCTGTCAGTCCTCTGTCCAGTACAGGGTGTCATGTTTCCAGCCATCCTCACAACTCTAGAGAGGGAATCTCACCTTCATCAATAAGTCAGAGATGAGCACTCAGTCACAGCAGCAGGGCAGGGATAGCTTTTTCATCTCCTGTCTTCTTGCCTCCTGCTTTTGCTCACAAAGGTCTGCTAGACATTCCTGAGCACAGCCTGTGAGACCTTTCTAGGGGCTTCGTTGTGCTGGTGCTTCCTCTGTTTGCAATGCTTTTTTCCTTTTCTTCCTCTCAGTAATTCTGATCTTGTTTCAAAGACTTTGCCTACATCATTCTCTGCATCTTTCTGCTCTCGTCCCTGTTCTGTACCTTACCTACATAAGGCTTCATTTTACACGCCTGTCTCCTGTGCAAGAATGTGGGTCCCCTGAGGCAGGATACAGCTTTGTTCCCTCATTTCCAGTCAAAAGACATGACTCTATTGAACCAGGGCTGTAATAAGCTGGGTGAATTATAACAAACAAACAAAAAAAAAATGATTTCGCTTTGAGGTGCTCAGAGACTTCCGACGTCCCTTGTTTCAGATAAACACTTGACTTCACAACTATTCACATCTCATTTCTTCCTTTGTTAAAAAAGTCTTACATTCTAAATGGAATTACTTAACTTTATTAGGTTAGTGTCAGTGATGAAATTGACCAACTGAAAATTAATTTAAATCAATATATTCTTAAAGGGTATTTACATTTTTTCACAAAGCACTTGCTAAGACAATAGAATGCATTCTTAATGGTGTAATTTAAAGAAGTATATCAGGGAGAGGATAATTCAGTGGATGTCCAGTCTCCATAGGTGAGTGTAAAGCGAGGCACTTCAGCTGGAAAAGCATCTAATAATTATACTAGGGTAATACTTGTAAGAAAAATGCAGTCGGACTTCAGAAAGGAATACGACCTTGACACAGACTGCATGTCAAGTGAAAGATGACAGACACAAAAGGCCATATATTATATGCATTCATTTTTATGAACCATATAATATAGACAAATACGTGAAGACAGAAAGTAGATCAGGGCCGGGGGATGGAGCGTGACTCTTAGCCAGAATGAGTCTCATTGAGGGCTGATAAAAATGTCCTGGCTGTGGGTGCACAACCTTGTGAATATATTTAAAAAAATCACCGTGCTGTACATCTTAAATGGGTCATTTTTATGTATGGTGAATTATGTCACAATAAAATATATAAAAAGCAAAGCAATACACACAAAAAAGAAAATACTAAAAATGAAAAAAAAACCAGCATGAGTCATTTATCATTGCTATTAAAGGACCCACAAATAAAATCACAGTTTCAAAATATGAAGGATTATGTAGCCAGGCATTTTAATAGCATCTATAAAGCATTTTTATATATCTTTTCCCTCACTTTCCCAGAAGTCCTCTGCTCTACTGTATCACTCATTTGTAGGCTGTGAAGACTACATTTGCTGGTTTGTTAGCATTTTGCTTTTGTTTTAAACTTTCAATTTTCTTTAAGTAATTTTTTTTGTTTTATTAATCTCCCAATTTAGCTCATTCAATAAAAACCTTTACTATTTTCAGTTAAATTCAAATATTTCTTTGGACCATTCATTTCACTTTTAAGATATACATTTGTAACTATTAACACAGATGCAACAGATATGCTATAATTAATAACATTTTATGCTTCTTTTTATTTATTATAGCACATAATTTCCTATAAATGCTCACTGTAAATGTCAGAGGTACAGAAGCATAAATTGAAGCATTCTTTAGCTAACATAACAATATGGTGACATTGTGCTTATAATCTCTTTCTGAAAGATAAGACAAATTTGAGAGGTCGCCCAAGGAATGTTTATTGAGAGTAAAATGTGTAAACTGTGGCTCTCAACCTTTCTGTGCCTCAGAGTGTATTTTGAAATACAAATATTTTGAACTACAAACTTGAAGAGCTTTAATGTATCACTCAGGTCATAAATAATTACACTGCAGTCCCAGAATCTCATGTCTCCTATTGTAAGTGCAAGTATCAATTCTCCAGTAAGTTTGACTTCTGCACTGAGACCATGGTGAGGAGAAATGGTAACTTCCTTGGCTGTAAGTAAAGGCAAGGGTTATATTATTGAGGCTAAATCCACATAATCCAAATGTCTCCAAAACTGTCTAAAGAATTGCTACCATATTTTTAAAATCATATATATGTGTGTGTCTGTGTGTCTGTGTGTGTGTGTGTGTACAGGTTATAGTCTTTTATCCCCTCACCCCAGCTCCCATGACTCTGGAGCCCTCCTCAGTATTCAGTATGGGGTCATGAAGGCCTCAGTCAATCCATGAGGGTTAGCAGAAGGACTGTGCCTCAGGGTATTCCTACCCACTTTGTGGTTCTTATAATCTTTCTGCTGTCTTTTTAGCATTGTTCCCTGAGCCATGGCAGGCCTGTTTGCAGTCTGATTTAGTGTTGAGTTCTTTGCAGCATCTGTATTTCTGCTTGCATAGGTTTTGATTAATATCTGTTTCTGTCACCATCACCCTGGGGCTGGCTGTCAGGCTACCAGGAAGAGCAATATTCATGTTGTCGCTTACTCTGCAATTTCTCCTGGACCATGTGTGGCAGATGTGGTAGAGGTGCAAGTTTTATGGTGGCTGTCTTCTTTTATCAATGGATCTAGGCTCTCCTCCATTTTCTCTGCCATCTATAAAATTAATCAGATTCTCCAACCAAGAGTGAGAGCAGCTTGGGTTAAAAGGGGGATGCAAAGTTATTTGAGAAATTTTTGGTGTGCAAGCCCACTCATTTTCTCTAGAGAGCAGTAGGGACTTCTCTCTGAAGTCTGGGTTCCCTCACCATGGGATTCTGACTTGGTTTCCAATACCAGATAGGAATGTGCCCTCCCACTGAGCAAGCCTTGTGTCCAATTAGAAAACAATTGGTTACCTATAGAGGCTGCATGCCACTATTGCACAAGTGTGCATTTCTCGTCTGGCTGGTTGATTTTTTTTTAGTCTTCAGGGTCCCCTGCTTATTCATGCTGTTGGTGACTGTTGTCCTCTAGCAACTCCCATAGGAGACTTCCAGAGAGAGAGAGAGAGAGAGAGAGAGAGAGAGAGAGAGAGAGAGAGACCTATCATCTCCAGCCAACACACTCCAACTCTAACTGTCCCAAAGAGCAGGAACTTCAGGCCTCAGCTCAGACTGCTCTTTGCATATGTGTAGCTGGAATTTTACATCCACCTTAGAAATACCTTAGGCCTGGACCCTAGGAGGCCAGGCTAAGGTGACATCTCCTCCAGCCAGGCATCTGGAAAAAAATTGATTAACCTATTGGGGGACATCTATTCAAACTACCACCCCGTGGCAGCTATTTTCCCTGTTATTTGACTTTGATCAAACTAACTTGCCTCAAGTAGACTCGTGACTCCATCTGTCTTTCAGCAGTTCTCAACTCTGGGCTGGTTCCATCCATCCCATCATGGCATTGGGACATTGGAAGGGTGATTGCTTTGCCTGTCAAGATGATTATGCGATACCACCAGTATTTGGTATAGGTTGGGGGAGGCAAATGCCAAAAGTACATTAATTTTTTAAATATTGGCATACAGAAATAGACTTTTTTGTTGTCTTTTTTTTTTAGGCTGAATAAGCAAATCCAAACACTTCAGCAGAATAGACCAAAATTATTTTTCTTCACAGTCTAGCCCAATGTGTTGTTTATATATTTGTAAATTATGATTCAAGAGGAACTTGTTGATAGAATAATGGATTTGTCACTATGGTCTAGTGTCTCAGTCTGTTTTCTTTTTTTTCTTTTCTTTTTTTTTTTTTTTGCAGTGCTAAGGACTGAACCCAGGGCCTTGTGCTTGCTAGGCAAGCGCTCATCCACTGAGCCAAACCCCCAACCCCTCAGTATGTTTTCTATTGCTGTACACAAGAGTTGAATCTGAATAATTTGTAAAGAACAGAAATGGATTTCTCCCAGTTGTAGAGGCTCAGAAATCTGAAAGCATGACCCTTCCTACTGTGAAAGCAGGACCTTCCTACTGTGTGGGGACATCACAGGACCACATAGATAGAGGAAGTGTGCTATCACAGGACCTCCTTTTTAATATAAAGCTATGAATGTAGCATCATGGAGGCCCTGTCCTCATGACCTCATCTAATACTAATTACCTCCCAAAGTTCTTACCTCCAAATCCCATCAACATATGAATTTGCAGACTAAGTTTCCAACACACAAACTTGTGGGAACCACATTCAAACCATGATGTTCAGAAATGCAGACTCTGACCCAGATCCACAGAGCATTTCTCTCCTGCTCTGCATGCTGTTTCCCTCACAAGGGCTTCACAGGCATTGGGCAAATTGTCTTCCTCCATCTGCAACCTTCTTTCTTTCCTGACCCTGCTTAAACTCTCATAAGGTCACAAAAAGAGTTCCTCACAGAAAAAAAATTATAGTGAACTAACAATAAAAATGTCACTTCGTGAATGAATAAATACCTAATAAATCAAGGACAGCTTTTTTAAACCAAGTATTTATTTATTTATTTTTAAGCAGAGAGAGAGAGAGAGAGAGTGAGTGAGTGCCAGGGCCTCCAGCCTCTGCAAATGCACCCATGTGTCACTTTGTGCATCTGGCTGCATGTGGGTACTGGGGAATCAAACCCAGTTCATTATGCTTTGAAGTCAAGCATCTTAACCAATGAGCCATTTCTCCAGCCCTAAGGATAGTTGTTTTTAAGAATACTGGATTGGAGACTAAGGTACCTATTCCAAGCTTTCTACTCCTATTCTGCTTATACCCTCACTTCCTACATATGCCCCCACCCTCACAAACCCAGATACTTCTTTCTAAGGATCTGCATTAAGAAAGAAAGTAAAAGAGAGAATAGTTGAGCAAGGAGGAAATTAGTTTGTCAGAGTGGCATTTTATCAGCCAACAGATAAGTATAGAAGGAAATCGACAAGAGAACAAGAGGAAACTGAATGTGGTCACCCAAGATACAGGTTCTCCCCGATCTATATCCTACAACAGCTGGTTTGAGCATCCTTCAAGGCTTCATGTGTTGAAATTTAATCCCAATGCATACTTCAGCAGCATATTTACTGAAACTGGGAAGAAATTGAATCCCCATGATGAAACATTCCTAGGTGTAAACATTCTAACTATAGAGTTTAGAGGTGGGATCTTTAGGAAGTGATTAAGGTTAGATTAGGATTTTATGATAGAACACCCATAACACAAGCCTTGTAGCTCTACAGGAAAGAGGGAAAGACAGACAGACAGACAGACAGACAGACAGACAGACAGACAAAGCGCACTCCCTATCTGTTGTCACGCGGTACCATGTGCCACCTCCAAACCTGCCAACAAGAAGGTCATCTCCAGACATGGCTCTTAACCTTGCACCTCCAGAACCAAGAGACAAAAATCAGTGTTTCTTTTTAAATGTTACCTGTCTCTGATATTTCACTCTAATGATAAAATCTTATATAGAAATTGATGGAGAGGATTGGATCATTACTATAACAATACCTGAAAATGGAGAGGCAGTTTTAGAGTTGGAAAACTTGTCAGGTATTGGAAGATTTTAAAGGAGCAGGCAAGAAATAGTGTAAAATGCTGTGAGGAGAGCATTATGTGTGATTCCAGTGAGGGCTCAGAGGATGAGGAACCTTGAGGAGGGCTGGAACATAATCTTAGAAAGGTTGACAGTAAAGTCCATGCTGAGAAGTTCTTAGATGTAACTGAAGAACTCTTAGAAATTGGAGAAAAGACCACCCTTGTCACATGTTTGGCTGAAAGGAGTCTGTGCCCCAGAATTCTCTGGAAGGCTGAGTTTAAAGTGATAGACCAGGCTATCTGATAGAAGAATTGTTAAACAAAATAAGCATTCCAGCTGCTGCTTGGTTACTGTTAACTGTATACAGTAGGATCAGGGATCCAGGGCATGACCTAAAGGCAGAATATATATAAGGGGAAACAGAGTGGAAAGATTTGGAAGATGTACACCCTGGCCAGAAAAGAATCAAAGAAAGAAAGTGTGGAAGGGTGCCTCAGAGAAACTAATTGCTAAAGAGATTAGCAGCTAGAAGAGCCCGGAGACTGCACCAGAGGCCTTGAGGGCATTTTAGGATCCTGAAAGGCCTCCCCTCCCTTAAGGGAAAAGGTTTTCAGTGAAACCTCAATATGCTCAGAAGGCTTTTCTCCTGCAGCTCAATCTGCCTCAGGACACTGGCTTTCTGGTACACTACTGCAGGCCCCTTAAGACTTGGTTTCCATGGGCCTAGGTATAGCTCTTGCTAGTGGCAGACATGCATGGTATCCTAATGTGAGATATGCAAGTTTTAAGATTATGGTCAATTCTTCTGGTATTTGACAAGAAGGTGGATGAGGCAAAGCAGGCGTTGGTTGCAGAATTGGAGCTTCTTCAGGGAGCACCTGATGAGCCATTTCTGGTGGAGCTGTGGGAGTTGCTCAAGTGGAGACTCTAAGAAGGTAGCCATATCAGCTAAGTGAAATGCCCACCCTAAAAACGCACCAAAATCAGACTGCAGCCCAAGAGATGGGCCATGTAGGTTGGGATCAACCCTTTCACAGGGGCATTCTCCCTGAGCCCTGGGCCCCAGCCTACCCTGTGCTGGCCACAAGACAATGTGTTGGATCTTTCGGGCTTATTTATCTATTTAATTTTTGTGTGTGTGTCGTGTGCATGCTTATGTACATGTGTGTTCATATGCATGCGGGCACCCATGTATGTGTGGGTGCATACGTACATGTGTCCATGTGCATATGGATGCCAGAGGTCAATATCAAACATCTTAATTAATTGCCATCTTTTTTTTTTTAAGTAGGATCTCACTCTAGCCCAGGCTGACCTGAAATTCATTATGTAGTCTCAGGGTGGCCTCAAACTCATGGTGATCCTCCTAACTCTGCCTCCCAGGTGCTGGGATTAAAGGCATGCCTGGCTGCACCTTATTTTTTTGAGACAGGGACTTTCCCTGAACATGAAGTTCACTTATTTGGCTAAACTAGCAAGCCAACAAGCTCCAGGGATCCTCTTGTCTCACATGGGTGCTAGGGATCTGAACTCAGGTCCTCATGTTCCTGAGGTAAACATGCCCATCACCCTAGCCTGGGAGTGCTAGGGTTTCATGCTTATCTTGTTGGACTTAAGTCTTTAGGCTGATTATTCTTTCCTATTTCTCATTGGGATTAAGAATGTTCATCCATTCTTATTCTACCAGTGTATCATAAAAAATATGTAACTTCCATTTGGGTTGCATAGGGGCTCACAGGTGAGTTTTCATAGATTCTCAGAGGAGACTTTGGGCTTGGGCTTTGGAGTGATATTGAAACAAGATTTGGGGTCTGCCAAGTATAAGAGAAGATATTTTATTTTTTGAGAGAGACATGAACTTTGGGGCCAAGGGTTTTGGATGTTCTGTGTTCCTCCAAATGTTCTTGCATTGGGATCTCAGTCCTGGCATGTGGGACTGGGATATGATGGAACCTTTAAGAGGTGGGGCCTAGAGGGTGACCTTAGTCAATTATAGGCATAGCCTTAAAAGAAACTGATATACTTCCTATGGTTCTAGTTAGTTCTCATTAGAGAATTGTTATAAAATTTTGAGCCTGGTTTCACTCGGATGTTTTCTGACTTCTTATATGGTGCTATGATCCCATCTCGCACACATGTTCCTGCCATCTCCATGAGACCCCTCACATGAGCCTCTGCTATTACTGTTTGTACTCTGACCCCCTAAATTGAGAGCAAAATAACCCATTTTCTTCATCAGTAGCCTGCTTCAGGTGTTATTATTACAGTGAAAAACGGACCCATATAAGAGACATGAAGTCCTTTGAATTATTTACTTTTCCTGTCACTATGAACAAATACCTGACAAATTGTGCCTTATGAGAGGAAACATTTCTCTGACTCCTAGTTTGAGGGGAAGACATGACTTTGGTGGCTCCCTGGCAACAGGAGTGTGCAATGACTTGCTCACATCTTGGCAGACAAGGAAGCTGAGAGACTAAGACCTGAAATGGGACTGGCCTATAAACTTCACGGCTGACACCCCAGAAACCCCCTTCTCCTAGTTAGACCCCTATCTCCTAATGGGTCCACAGCTCCCAAAATGACACCATCAACTGGGTACCAGCTGTTCAAACGCATGAACATTTTGCATCTAAACCATAACAACAGTCTGCCATGCACCACTGGGATGAATCTCCAGACCAGGCACATTTGGGGGAGGAACATATTTCCTTAAGTAACAGATCAAGGGGAAATTTTAGAATGGTGAAAGAGGCTGGCCCCCTTCCACAGTTCCAAGCATAGAGAAACCCATCCACCACCTCTAGCCAGCACACTCCAACTTCAAAGAGCAGGACCTCCAGGCCTGAGCTCAGGCTGCTCTTTGCATATATATAGCTGGAATTTCACATCTACCTCAGAAATGCCTTAGGGCTGGAGCCTTAGGCTAAGGAGACACATCCTCTAGCTAGGAAGCTGGAGAAAAACTGATAAACTCTTGAATCTATTGGGGGACATCCATTCAAACTACCACCAACATATAAGGCTTAACTTTCCAATTCGAAGTCTAGACTTCTCCATGCTGTAATAATCCTTCTTATTAGAGAATTGTGTCCTGAAGAATGACCTTGTCTCTGACCTTTTACTCCCCTTCTGCCTTCAGACAGATGGGAGCTAAGGTACAAACATGCCTTAGGAGATGAATGGAAACACTCCCAAGCTCAGCACCTTAGGTGTTCTTTGATCAAAAATGACATTGTTGTCGGGTGTGGTGGTGCACGCCTTTAATCCCAGCACTGGTGGGGGGGGGAGAGCAGAGGTAGGAGGATTGCTGTGAGTTCAAGGCCACCCTTAGACTATATAGACTATATAGTGAATTCCAGGTCAGCCTGGACTAGAGTGAGACCCTACCTCGAAAAACCAAAAAAAAAAAAAAAAAAAAAAAAAAAAAAAAAAAAAAAAAAAAAAAAAAAAAAAAAAAAAAAGAAAGAAAAGAAAAGACATTGTTTTAGGACATTTTTTATTTGCTGGTGTGTATATGTGTATAATACTGTTTGTATATGTGTATAGGGGTGTGTGCATCATGGCAAGTGTGTGGAGTTTGGAGGAGAAGCCCTCAGGGTTTTGACTCTCTCCTTTCACCTGGTTTGAGACACTGTCTCTCTTATTGTTTTGTTTCTGGGAATTCCAGAGTACTTGGTCTTTGAGCTGTGGGATTCTCCTGACTAGACCTGCCATAGCCATAGACTCGTAGACTTGTTAGGATCACAGATGTGTGCCATCTTTGCATCTGGATTTATATAGATGCTGGGGATCCAAACTCTGGTGTGTAGGCTCAAGGCTCGTGGTACAAGCACCTCTAACCACTGAGCAATCTTCCAAGCCTCCGTTTTAGAGTGTCAAGTTTGGTTTGGAGTTAGGAGATGCATTTAAAAAGGGAAGAAGAAAACACTAGAAAAGCATGAGTGAAAGGAATAATGGAGAGGAAGACTATATTAGATGAAAAGGTCAATATGGATGCTGCGGAGTTAATTACCAGGTTTCAGGATGGGTTTCTTCACTAAAATGGAACATATAAAATGAGGAAAATTTCTGGGGCAAGAAAATACCTTTCTGGCATCATGTTAAATCTATATGAGGTTGGCTATCTGGATGGAGATGGTCAGATTAGTGGTACGTGGAATATATGTTCATCAAGGAAGATTTATCATTTCCTTGTCTGAAACAAAATTCTTACTGACTCTTTTTTGAAAAAAATTATTTATTTGCAAGCAGAGAAAGAGAGATAGAGAGATGGATAGAGAGATAGATAGAGATGGAGGGAGAGAATGGGCATGCCAGGGCATCTATGTGCCACTTAATTTTACTGTATGATCTTTAACAAGTGGTCCAATCCCAATACATCCATC